>JWHW01027266.1:274938-291869 GCA_000931545.1 Papilio glaucus
TGTCTGACGACGAGCGCGTCTGCGGAATGTAGGCGCCGGGTCGTCTTCTGACTCCATTTAATTTCTCTAATGATCGGTATTGTTGATGTACTGCATTGATTTCACGTAACCTATCCTCTCCTATATTATGTCGTATCTGTAATGATAGAAAAATAATGTTTCAAATATGAATTCTCAAATCTCAAGTTAAAGTGTTTTAGTTTGAGTTTGGCATCCATTAGATAGAGCAGCGGTGGCCCAGTGGTATAGGCCCTGACATACGTACTGAAGGTCGCGGGTTCGAACACAGGCGGTTGTATTGTTATCCATTAGATAAATAATATGATTTAGGTATTTAACATTTTTATTTGTTGAATATGACATACTAAAAAATCATACCTCAGCTACTGTTAGATTTTCAAAGTTAGCAGTAAGGTGTGGCAAGGGTGTCGGTTCTGAAACAGGAGTAGGCAGTGGGGGTAGAGGCGGCGATCGCTCACGGGACAGACGACGGCGGGCCCTGGGCGAGCCCGCTCGACTGTCGCCCGGTGACGAAACCAGAGGCGACTGAGGAGCGCCCGCAGCGGTAGGATAATTTAAAACCTGAAATCAATTATGTTGTGATTTATTTTTAGGTATCTCGAATAATATGTCATAGCTACATACTTTGCTAATTAGTTACACAGTTTTGTTTTGTATCTTTTGTTTTCTGTGAAAGTTGTGTTTGCCTGTAAAAGAAATATGTTATTACTTCCTAAAATTAAGTGTATGTTGTAAGATAAGTATCATTTCATATTTTGTTGGCAAGCCAAATTAAATAAATAAATAAATTATGCAGATTTCACAACTCTAAAAGTTCTACCCATAGCAAAAAAACGGTTTCTGACAGATCAAATGGTCCACGCTTGGTTTTTCTCGCACTGACTGGCGTATATTTTTTTTGGTATTGTGCTTGCAATATGGTAGCTAAGGATTGCACTAGTCATTATCGATAATTTGCAGCATTCTGAGATTTGTTTATAGACAATAAACAGCTAGATACCAATAATTGGTAAAAAATTACTATTGTAGAAAAAACATAGCAACAAAGAAGAACTTTGAACACTTTTGCATTGTGTTCTTTACCACATACATGACTAAGGCTATAAATATACTATTATTACACTTTGTAATATATGTCTTCATACATGTTTTTAAAGCTCAATTATAGAATATGATCAAAAAGAAAATTTGGATATGTACTAGCATTCCCTTTAATTTTAAATTTGTTACTTTATTATCCTATTTTTTATACATGAACCTTCATTTTCATCAATATACATTTAAGCTTTTTTATTTTTTACAACTATCTTCTGTGTACAACTAATGTTTTGGTGGTCTGTAAAAGTTGACATGTGTATATTCATGCAAAAGTAACATACAAGATATTCAAGGAAAAATATGATATAGTTAATAATGTTTATACACTAATTTAAATTGATTTAAAAAAAAAAAATCTCTTGAAACAATTAAACTTTTACAATTTTTAAGTTACATTTGGATAGTTAAAAATTCAATAAGCAATATTACCTCTAGTGGTTGAGTTAGTGGAGATACAATAATATTTCCAGGCCATGTGTGTTGTCCTATAAACTCGGCCATATTATATTGTGGTAGTGGCAAGCCCTGAGGGGGGTGAGTTACTTCTGCTAGAATTGGCACTACACCACCAGCACTGGTTAGGACTGGTGGTGAACTTAATTCCGGCACACCATCTATACTTGAAGGCTGGAAATCAAAACATATCTTTAATAAATAATATTGGCTGCATAACAGAATTCATTTTCTTAAAGACCAAAAGTTAAACAAACAACCCATCCCTTGTTTCACAGCAAGATGTGACTTTTGTAAACAAAAGTTTTTACTTTAAAATTCGCAAATTCCAAAATTTTATCAAAAATAACTTTTTTCATTAATAAGAGGATAGCTAAATAACATAGAGGATAACATTAGCTGTCCATATTACACAATTTCACTTCATTTTATCTCATGATTTCCACAAAATTACATTTCCAATGAAAGTATAAAAAGTGTAATGGCCGCCATGTACAGTCAAGACATGGGTCTCTATTTACTAATGCCCCGCTGATTGATCCCAATCATTCTGAATCCAACTGTTATTAGCTTGGTTCAGATCAAGACTCAAGTTTTTACACAATTAGAATACAGATATATAGATAATAAATGTGACAATGACATAATGACTTATCATACTTATGATATGAGCATATAATTATGGAGTGATATGATATTTCGAAATATTTATATGTATAAAACTAGTGGACTCAGCAAACATTATCTTGCCTGCTATTAGTGGGTTCAGTTAATGTATATTCGCCAGTTGGTGTGGTTAGTAAGATATTTGCTTTTCACGCCATGGGTTGTTGGTTCGATTCCAACCCAGGACAAACATTTGTGTGTATGAACATGTCTGTTTGTTCTGAGTCTGGGTGTAATTATTAATTATATTTTTAGTGTGTCAATACAAACTTAAGGAGATAATTAAAGAAAAGTAGCATTCAGCTATCTAGTTTCCGTACAACTACAAGTTCTGCTTAGTTTGGGATCAGATGACCGTGTGTGAATAATGTCCCAGTATATTATATGGCATAAGCAGAGTACAGAATAGTAACAGAAACCATTTAATATCACATTGATTTGAAACATACATATATAACTATATATTATTACATTCATACATTCCCAGAGAGACATAGGAACAATTAAACTATTAAAGTTTGTTATTAACCATAAAAAAATCTATCAAAACAAAGCCCTAACAATTTGGCAACCCACTGTGCATATAAAATTATCATACACATATAAGTTAAAGACCAGGACCAACCCTCTACAATAACACAAAGTATAAATATTATATTATATTTAACTTCTGATTTCTCTCATTTTTTTAAAATGAAAAAGTAATAATACACAATTGGTATATAAAAATTATATAATTTAGAATTACATTCAATTGTACAAATTTAAACTTTTTTATATTAATAAAACAAGATTTGAGCTGGCTGTCCTGTATATTAACAAAGGATAATGTGTGATCAAGATCGAATCAAGATTTGTCTTATTTCCATTAAAATGTAATGTTTACTATTTACATATATCATTAATTTGTTTAACTATTAGAATTACTGTTTTTTTTATTGTACCTAAATACATTTTACTATTATAAATTGCAACAATTGATACTAGCAAAATATATAGGTATAATTTACATCAATAAAAATATGAGATATTTAAATATAATAATTAGATACTTCTGAAGACCAAAACCTGCTATGAGAGTAATTAATTTTTGACCTTTATTAGATCTTAGAACTAGAAGTATGCTAGAAATATATAATAAGATGCATTTCTTTAATAAGTCTAATATGAATGATGATGCTTTGATTGATCTAAAAAAAAATTCTTACATGATTAGTCTTATTGACTTTTCATTTGTATTTCATGCACAAAGTTTAAGTAATAAAAAAAATGTTATAATGTCATTATGGCAAATAGCACAATCAACATATTTAAACAAATTTGTGGAGAACATTACACATGCAAAGCACTACATTAATGTATTAAGTCGATGATATGTTTGGCAATTATAATATAATAAAATGCACTTTTTAATAATAATAAATGTAAATAACCATGATTGTGACACTGACCTGAACCCCAGGTGTTTTGACAAACATGATACCAGGCGGTGGTGGTATCAAGCCAGGCAAATTAGGTGGTGGGACAGACATATTTGGTGCAATACTTGACTGATTATGGCAACCACTCACAGGTGCTATATTAATGTGATCTTGCTGTTCTTGATAGTGTATTCGCTGATCTTCAAGTTTCAACTTCTCTAATATTTCACCAAAATGTGATTTCTGATCAAAAGTGAAGGCTGGATGATGTAACGCCATCGTATACAATAAGAGAATCTCCTCCAAAAGGTCACCATACAAACCCTTTAGTAGACCACTCTGCTCTAAACTGACCATTTCATTGTACAAAGTGGTGGCACAAACAAAATTACATGAACGTAATAATGATACATATAAAGCCATTTTTCGTCGTGTTCTTGGATCTGAGTTGGCGCCGCCAATATCCGCTGCCAGATCTGTAGGATTGTTGGCTCTAAGTTCGGCACCACGCAACTCCTGAAAGTCCCGCTTACCGAGCTCTTCCAAATAAGTGCCAATAAAGCGCAGTTCGAATGGTAAGCACATGTTTAACAATGTACACATTGCGTCTATGCGTTTATAGCTTTCCAATTCTTTAAACCATGATACCACGTCCTCTTTGCAAACCATTTCCAGAACACATTGAAATTTTATGTAAAGAATCAACCGGTCCCCTGCAGTCGCAGCTCTCCTTTAGCTTATAATTTTTGGCACACACCTTTATGGTGATAAATTGATGGTAATAATACAAATCTTTTCGATTGTAACATTAGTAATGAAACTGTTAAAAGCTTTTTATCAGTATTCCACTAGTATACCTATTGGTTAAGCAACTAAGAGCAATGCTAGTAGTTTTGTCTTGTCTATACTGTAATAGTCTATGGATTAGAAAGATAATGGCATTCAAAGGCAAGAACACCACCAAAAGGTAAAACTACAATTTAATTTCATATTGATTAGAAAATAAACATTAAAATATACAATAACGATTCGCGGTTTATTATTTTAAATTGACTTTATCAAAAAAACAATCGAGAAAATAACTCTACGTGGTATTGTTAAAAAAAATCGAGTATGAGTCGGACAGTCGGTACGTAGTCGGTCAGCAGCGAACAGCGATACTTGAGCGATACCGTCTGTATCTGTAGCGGTCCCAGTGCATATTAGCACTTTACCGAGTTGTCATTAAATTATTTTTATTCACTCAGTGTATTTCATAATGCTACTCCGTCATATTTATCACTTATGTTGGTGTAAAAATGCTCTTTCGTGTGCAAAAAAATTGATAAATGCATATTATAATAGAGAAAAGCAGAGAATTTCAAAGATTTGTCCTAAAAACATTTTATTGCGCGCATACATTGCAAACGCTGGCTAAACCTTAAGGACATAGAACAAAATAATGTACTACAGTAAAATCAGCGATGGCATATATCTATCTTCTACGGTTTTCTCACAATAACCACTTTTTTATTTCGTTCAAAATTTATATAAATAAATTTGTTTGTAAGCTAGAATATTAAATGTAGATTATTAAACTATAGTGTTATGACGGATAGTTTAGAAGATATCAAAACTTTAAAAACTACAAAGTTTAAAAGCTGAATGATAAATGCTAACAGCGCCGCGCTGCATCCCATGCTCTACAGCAACTACTGTGTTCAATGCTTTCAATAAAGGTATCGCCCCAGGTATAACACATCCAGCAAATTAATAAAGCTAGTGCGGTAACAAAACATACATTAATTCTAAGGCAGAGCGAAGTTTGCTAGCTAGTTCAAGAATAATCACGAGATCACGACGACCTAATTCACTTTTGCGTTTAAGCATACGCTTGATATTATTACATGGTTTTTGCTCATGCTTTTTACTCTGTAACATTATCTATACTCGAGTATTACCCGCATTTGGGATTTAGTAACGACAAATTGTACTAAATTACATAATTATTGATGCTTTACGAAAAGTAAAAACTAGAATGTAATTTTTAATATGGCACATTTCGAACAGAGTAATACTTATAAATTGTAAGATAAGTCCTTATAAATCATAATTCAATTTAAGGGATCGTTGGCTTTTTCTCTAAACTATTTTATTATTTACATATTTGAAACGCATAAAGCTGCGTATAATTACCATTGAAATTATACGGAAGTTTAGCAAGCCAAGACCAATTCAATTTTCTTTATATTTAATTTATAACTTAGTTTTCTTTATTGGGATAGGAGCTAACTTTCAATAATAACTTTCAATATAGTTAATGCATTTGTTGGTGTAAAGAATTTCTTTTCCATTACTTTTACAATTTTCACTTTTAATGTTTATATTTCTTTCTTTTATAGTCATAACAGTTAATTCTTATAAAAGTGTATCGGAACGTTAGTGTTACTCGGCATTTTTTGACAGACTGACAGCGCAGCTAGCCTAGCATGAAAATTTAGTTTTTTGTTTGTCTCAAATCTCCATATCCTATTTTCTGTAATATACTAAAATCTTGCTGCAAGCTAATACCAAGGCAGCAGAAAATGGCTCCAGCGGAACAAGACATCGAAATGAAAAATGCGGATAGTCCAGCAGGGGTGAGCGATGTAGAAATGAGTGAAGTGAAGAAAGACGCTGATGTATTAACCGTTCAAGACTTAAGGGAACATGTCAAACAAATTGATAAAGCGGTTTCGTCAAAAGAACCAAGATTTGCAATGCGAGTTTTAAGATCTATTCCGAATACAAGGAGGAAGTTAAATGGCAATGTTTTGCGTGCCATAATAAATCATCTGTATCCATCGAGTTCAGACAAAGAAGCTTTACTTGCGTTTGTTGAAAGTCCTGTACCAGGGGCCGTAGATATTGAAGCACCTCGCTCAAGGAGTGCTCCGAAAACGCCTGCTCCTGAAGTGGATGCTTATGTGCATCTGTTAATATTATTGCGGTTGTTGGACACAAACAAGCTTGAAGAAGGAACAGAGTGCTCTCAGCAATTAATGAACAAGGTGACGGCTCAAAATAGAAGAACCCTTGATCTAATTGCCGCCAAGTGCTACTTCTATCATTCTCGCGTTTTTGAGCTCACCAACAAGCTTGATTTGATCAGAGGATTACTCCATGGTCGTTTGCGTACATCAACGCTCCGTAATGACTATGAGGGACAAGCAGTTTTAATTAACTGCCTATTACGTAATTATTTACATTATTCTTTGTATGACCAGGCTGATAAATTGGTAAGTAAATCTGTGTTCCCAGAGAATGCCAGTAATAATGAGTGGGCCAGATTTTTGTACTATCTTGGCAGAATTAAGGCAGCCCGGCTTGAGTACAGTGATGCACACAAGCATTTAGTTCAAGCATTAAGAAAAGCTCCTCAGACAGCTGCTGTTGGATTCCGTCAAACTGTGCAGAAATTGGCTATTGTTGTGGAGCTGTTACTGGGTGATATCCCTGAACGTGCTATATTCCGTCAAGCACAGCTAAGGAAAGCATTGGCGCCATACTTCCAGCTAACACAAGCTGTACGGCTAGGTAATTTACAGAGGTTTGGAGAAGTTCTTGAGAATTATGGTCCACAATTCCGCACTGATCATACCTTTACATTGATTTTGAGATTACGGCAGAATGTTATTAAGACTGCAATCCGTTCAATTGGTCTTTCATATTCACGAATTTCACCTAAAGATATTGCAAGGAAGTTGGGCTTAGATTCTGCAGAGGATGCAGAATTTATTGTTGCAAAGGCTATAAGAGATGGAGTAATTGAGGCTACTCTTGACCCTGAGAAGGGCTATATGAGCAATAAAGAAAGTTCTGACATCTATTGCACAAGGGAACCTCAGCTGGCTTTCCATCAGCGGATTTCATTCTGTTTGGATTTACACAACCAGAGTGTTAAAGCAATGAGATATCCCCCAAAGTCATATGGGAAGGAGTTAGAGAGTGCTGAAGAACGCAGAGAAAGAGAACAACAAGATCTTGAACTTGCCAAGGAAATGGCTGAAGAGGATGATGATGGTTTCCCTTAAATTATATCAAATTATATTTTGTAGTAATTGAGTTGCATATTAATCAAAATAACAATGTTATTTGTGTTTGAATAATTAAATAGAAGATTTCAAAAATAATATTTGTTTGTTTTCAACTAACATATGTAACCTTTTGTTTAATACTAATTTTAATAAGAATGTAATTTTTCACAAGTAGAGTGCAAGAATTGCCCCAATTGCATAAAATCAAGTGCAAAATAAAATAGTTGTAATAATGGTTTATTAAATGTAAACTTCTTATGCAGTATTTGATAATTGCAAGACAATTGATGGTAAAATTTTTAGGTTGGTTCATGTATGACATAATTTGTTACAAAGTCAATATAATTTTTATATGATATCTCTTATTCATGCTTAGTTATTATTTTTAATTTTTTATTAATTAATTAATTAATTTAATATCTCTTATTCATGCTTAGTTATTATTTTTAGGGAAGTTTCTCTGTGTTTCTTGTTTTAAGAAGTTCTTTGTTGTATACCTTGTATGGGGACGTCCTAGGAGAACTTATTTGTCAGATTAGTGGCTTATTAAAAAAGGGTGATATAAGGATTTGTATGCATATAACATATCTAGTATAAAATATCATTGCTTGAGATTATATTTTTATAGTATGATAAACAAAAATAAATCACAAGTAATGTGATTCACTGCTGAACCAAAGCAGCAACAGACATTGCTAAACTTAAGTGGTGTAAACTAAATGGGCCAGACACAATGCTCACAGAATGGGTAGCCGATGAGACCGAAAGCTTCTGGAATGGCCACGTACAAGGTCGCCGCTGCGAAAGTAGTCCTTCAACATGATAGACGGGTGGTCTGGTTCGAGGTTGCAGAATTCTAGTGGATGAGGATGACAGGCGACTAATCTTTGTGGCGATTAATGGGGCAGGCCTTCGTCGAGTAGTGGACGTTTATTGTCTGAAACTATGACAACGAAACAAAGAAATCAAAATAAAAGTTAGTTGCTATGGCAACACTTGATATGTTTATATTTTGTCAATATCAACATTCCTCGGCTTATTGGTTAAAGTAGTTACAAAGAAAAGCAAAAATGGAGTTCACTCCCGATACTATGAATAAATTAAAACAATTATTAAGAGAGCCTGAGCCTGAAGTTTTGCAAGGAGATGATTTACCGTTTTCAGGTATTTCTTCACATATATTGAATTTTTATTCTTAGATAAGTAAAGTACCTAAAGATCTACATATTTGTTTTCTAAATATTTATCTCACGTGAGATATTTTTACTTATATAGTGCTGTATTTAGATTTCCCTAAATGATGCTTTGTGGAGGCATTTACTTGCCTAATGCATGTAAATTACCCTCAATGATATTTTATACTATTGATATGTTATACTCTTACAAAATTACCGGTCAGAAGTGTTCCAAAGCAAAGACAGCAACATTCACATATGTCCAATGGTATAAAAAGGTTAGCATAATGGAAATAATAAGAAAGATGGCAGCTAGTGTTTGTCACTTCAGCGTTAATGTAAACACATGACGTAAGCTATAGAAAAAGTGTTCCAATTGGGACGCTTTCGAGGCTTGACTTTTCAATGGCTAATGTCATATTTGCTACCTTGGTATTACATTATCATTGGTTGCCCTAGAAGGTTTGACACTCAAGAAGATGATGAGATCCATTCCCTAAGGTTTACCACTAGTCGCCTTTTTCGACATTGCAGGAAAAAGAGCGGTGCTATACCAGGTGTAAGATTTAAACATTTCCATCGAAGAAGTCTAACAATAACATTTAATAGTGGTAGAGTCCGCAACAACATCTGTTGCAGGAATGGGCTGGCTCGACCGGTGATACCACGACCTTGCTCGTTTGCTACCTTGTTCCATAAAAAACATAAATAAAATATATATTATATAACAAAAACATGTATATGTGATTCAAGTATATTTTACACAAAATGCCACTATTTTATTTGCGCCAAAAACAACTACATCTGGTGGTAGTCCTGCGCAACTTTGCGTGATCGAAGTTTTAATATTGTTGTATTTAGTTTATAAGCTTTTCTTTTATTTAGTTACGGCTGTTATTGAAATATGTTGATAGAGACGGTAAATCAACTGTAAACGTCGATGTATTGATTAAATCTTCTATGTCAAGGTTAAACATTCCGGTATTTTATTATTAATAACTTATATGTTATGTAGCGCCCCATAAAATATGGTTATACTGTGTGATTAAAATTAAATAAAATTGCGTGTCAGTCTCTAGTTTACGGTATGAACGCCCTTACTCTTACGTCTATTACATAAATGTTGTGGTTTAATGTATTCTTATTAACGACTTAAAATGTACTAGTTAACGAATGTGTATTAGTTTTACCAGCCTTTCCCCTTCCTTCTCGTATTCACACAGGGAGCACATGTACATAATAATATACGTCACGGTCAAAATCACGGTTAGCGCCGTATTATTATGTTTAAATACGCATATATACTTGTAGGCACTTTGTGTAATGCATAAATTAAATTGAATAGGCATTTGTTATTTAACCACATAATACCTATATAGGTATTATGTGGTTAAATAACTATATAGTTCACTCATCATTTGCTGGCTGTATGTGTTGCTGGCTTAAATCGATTTTGTAATTTTGTTGTACTTTTCGGCCAATAAAATGAAGATATAAAATTTTAGGTTATCAAATAACATCAAGTAGGGATAAAGTACCGTGTCATGTTACGGATGAAACAAAAACACCACGTACCGTAGAGGAATATGAAGAGCGTGAGGCGGCAGAACTTGAGAGTCTGGCCGGCCCTGGCGGTGGTGTCGGGGATAGGAAAACTCCTGAATATACTATGAATTATCAGCAATCTGTCAGCGCGGAAGATGTGTTCCTACAGGTAAATAATCGGTATGAATAATAATTGTCTGGTAGGCTGCGGTATCTGGTTTTAATGCTTAGGATGATGAAAAGCAACTTTTGTTCGAGTTAATACATCCGAACGTATACGAGTAGGTAAACAAAGTGACAACTTGAGGGCTTTTAAAAGAAAGGACCGTACACCCTTATACCTTCTCAGGTGTTGTGTAGGTTCCGATTGTACGTTCTTCCTTGTTACGATATAAAAAAAACGTAGTTTATAATTTAAATATCTTGAAAACTAAATATAAAAAAGATACTAAACATATGTATATATTTTTAACAGATGGGGCCGAAAACACCATCTTCGTCGAGTTGTGAAAATCTTATTGTGAGGATCAAGCTGCCGGGGGATAAGAAAGAGAACGTAGAACTGTCTGTTGATACAAAAAGTGTCACTGTTCACTCGCCGCAATATTACTTGAAGCTTCCTCTGCCCCATGATATAGACCCGGACAATTCTAAGGCAAACTGGGATAGTTCAAAAGAGTCTTTAGTTTTAACTTTGAAATTGGACAGAGAATTTGATTTTGTCAATTTTTAATTCGCAAATGAAAATAGATTTGATTTATTTAATAATGTGCCTTTATGTGGTGTGCAAGAAAATATATCGCTGTTACCCTGAATGTGTTTTTCTTACAAAAAACAGAATGGAAATATCAAAATATCTACCATTTAAGAAAATTAATGGAACTGATATTTCGTTTATGAGTAGGTACGGTTAGTTATTGAGAATCGTAACCGCGAAGGCGTCAAGGCACCATTTATTTTGTTATTATACAATTCACGACACATCAATGCCGATTTTAATTGTGCGAGTTGTAATGTGAGAACGTTTTAGGCCGCCAGTCTTCATCATTGTGATGGCAATAGATATTAAGAGCTGACACTATATGAACTGATTGAAGATGATACATTATTAATAAACAAATATTTTAAAAGTTCGTTCTGGCGTAAATATTCCCAGAGTAAAGTTAAAAATATTTGTATAGGGGAAACGATCTACGCGTTTCATTACCTAGCTTTATACAAAATGTAATATTGTATTACAAATTAGAGAATTAATTATTAATAATAGAGATTCTAATTAAAATTTAGAGATTAAATTGACTTATTGACGGTTTTCCAAATCCACATATTGCTGACACGTTACTTTAGCTAGGCCGCTTCCACAGATTACGTTATAAATGTTGATTTCTTAAATAGCTTCATTTAAAGAATTCATAAAACCGAATTCACAATGTACAAAAAAAATCTCGTACGCTCTAAGCTCATTACGTTACTTAATTAATTAAATCAACTACTAAAACTTCCTTGATTTTCTTTGCAATTAAAATTGTTTTGAAATATATTTGAATACTTAATATATATGTTTGTGCAGTTTAACCACAAATTAATGTTTTTTTTAAGTATATCTGATATCTTCGTGCTTGTTTTTAAAACACAGTTTGATATAATTCAGCGGCGAAGGATCGTTTTGCAGGCGGCCAGTGCGTGGTCAGCTGTAAGTGTGTCCGGTTCTCATTTATTACAATTCTTGCACTTGTCCGATTCGGTAGTGAGCGAAAAATAATAATTAATTTAGACAGAAATAAATCTAGACACTCCATGTTAAGAAATCTCAATTGACAGTCATATTATTTGTATTCATGTAGCGTCGCGTATCTCGTGAACTTTAAGCCATTTAAATATACGTACGTTTTAAGCAGCAGTTTTTTTTGGATAAGAGGTAAGTCTTTTTGTTGTTATTTTTTGTGTGCATACCTAATAATTGAAATTACATATCTGTATTTATCTGGGAACAGGGCAGGGAGAGGATGATTTATTCGATTTAATGCTACACAATACAATATTGTTAATATACATATTTAGTTATCGTGCAATTTACATGGAAAAAAGGCATCCGACTGTAACCAAGTCGTTGCTGAATTATTTAAATAATTATTATCAAATGTACTACGCTGCTCATGAAATTAATTATCTAAACAACACAACGCTGGTTATTATATAAGGAAATCCTAAAGTATTTATTTTTTATATCGTGCATAAATTTTGTAAAATATATCTAATACTTTTCAAATATGATATTAATTGAGTTACTTGTAATATAGTTTTACAACTAAATGTAAGATTAAGTTGTAAGTATAGATAGCTGATTGCTTCTCGACAGGTTTTGACACCTTTTGATCTGAGGTAGCAATATTAATATTAATTTTTACAGAATTTTAGTCAAATGTGAACTGTAGAAATTTTATTGTTGTATATCGAGTGATATGTTTTGTGATGGTCATGACTAAATGACAACATATATTTTAGAACTTTAAACCAACCACGGAGATCTTAATATTAATTTCTACGTGTTATATACGTCTCTCAAATCGCAATCCATTGCTTCATTTTGTCCATAAATAAATCCTACAGTGAAATATCTAAAATATTACTCATACCGCAACTTTCGGAGTGATTTTATGAAAACTGTACAATAATATTCACATTTGTTTGTCTTTCTATTTTAATATTCGCGTAATATTCACCGCCCTTTTATAGATGATAAGTAAATTTTATAATGACCTGAACTGAGCAATTTTTTCAGCCAAGTAAGCAAGTATGAGGTATGGCCAGATCAGGTGATTTACATTATTTAATACTTCTGACATTGTTTCAAATGTAGGACTTAAATACGAGACGAGATTATTTTAATACTTTTTTATAAATTAATTGAGGTAAAATAATGATTCCATTAGATCTGTATGTAAAGCATATGGGGCCCCAGTTTGAATATTATTTATTTTTATTAATTCATGTTATGTGTTAAGGTCCATTTGTTAAAGTACTCAGAACCTAGATGACGACACGGGACTCGTATTATTACCGATTGTTATTATTTTTAATTTATAGGGTAGCAACAATGTACTATGCAATTTGTTATAAAATGCAAATGCAATATGTATGATTTTGATATACAATAAGGCATATAAACGTGTAAACGAATTAATTGTAAATTGCAACTGGCTACTTTATATCCAATGAATAGAATTCTTCGAAAACAAACGTCTGTAAATTTTATACCACGTCGAAATGTGAGTCGGTGTCGGTGAGCGTGGAAAAATTAGAATTAAATAAACGCCTGTTCATTCAATTAAAAGAACATTATATGAATTGACTTCTACGTTCAATCTTAAACGCCTTCAAATTCTATTAAATGATGTACTGGTTTACTAAATCTTGACTCTGAGTGTCCGTCTCTTAAACTCAGTTCTTATATTGTTTAAGGCATAGAAGATGTACTCGTTATCTGAATATTAGGGCCCCCTCGATCGATGAAATACCACGACCTCACAGAAGATAGGCGTAAAGTAGAAGTGTTCTGCGTTTCGTCTGAGTAAGGTGCCGTTTTTCTAATAAGAATAGGATGGGAAGGGAAAGAAGATTTGACGGGGGAGGGATGGTTAGGAAAACGAAATATCCTTTCGTCTATTTATCCATTCCTCTGGGTGTGAACCAGGTGCTCGTTTGCCACCTTCTTCTATAAACGATAGATTATCCATGGAAAGAGGCTTACGTCTATGATAACTGTTGATTTCAACTACCAAATAACTTTATTTATTACAAAACATAACAGATTTCTAAGTACCTTTACAATATATACTAGTCTACAACTTAAAAACACACGAAGAAAGAAAATGTAAAACACAAAATATAATAAAACAAAACAATATGGAGGCGATAAATGTATCGTTAACTTATATACGTATAAATTTCTAGAAGTTATATATAATTAAGATTATATTTACACATGTTTTGTAGTTACACGTCCTTATATAATGAAAATATTTTAAGAATATGCATGCAAAGGAAGCTAACTTAAGCTGGTTATCCAAACAAGATCTCTGAATTAAATATTTACATTGTCTTCTAATGAGTTCCTTTTCATTATCTGTGTAATAAAATGCGGAAATAAAAAATAAAATACAAACGTAGTTAACTCTAAATTATATTTATCTTCGTCTCAGTATTTTATGCGAAAATTACAGATGATATATCATTTCTAGACTGATTAATAAAAGATGTTCTATTTTTGCGATCCTGCAACATGATCTATTCCTGTCTGGTCTAAATAAAATTAAAATCTATTATAATTATGTTTCCTTAAATTAAAGGTACATTTACTATATTGTTCAGACAAACTCCTTATAGAGAAAACACTAATTGGATGAGATAACAAACCACGACCTCCTAACGATTTGTATTCATTAAATATAGCCTTGTTCGTAAATATCACTTAAAGTTTTTGAAAAAACTAATGTAATGTCTCTAGTATTTTATTTTATATTATTGCATTTTCGGATAACTTGACTCCATAAACACCTGACATGCATGGCTGATGGCTTTGCCATAGTCTGAGACTTTAAAAATAGAATAGCATTTCGTCAGTGTTACCTTTTGGTAACGTGCAAAAAGGAAATATAAGAGTCTTAATACGCAATAAAAAAGCTTAAACACTTTGGAAACAGGTTAACCATTTATAAAATGTTTCATAGACTTGCATCGGCCATACACGTTACTAATAAATTATGATAGAACGCGTGACAAATGCGTGATCTATAAGATGGGTTGTAATTGTAATCACTCCTGGCCATTGCATACTAACACGCGCAAATAATGTTATACCTAAACAAAAGTGAACAAGATTAAACCGTCTGGGTAATAGGTTCATGTAAGTGCGTATTCATTTGTATGATAGATATATGTTAAGGTAAAAAGGATTTTTTGTTTATAATTGTCCAAAATGATTTGTGCATTTCGTACACACGTCCGAACTAAAGGTTATTGTCGTATGAGTTGTAGGTACAAATGAGAATTCACCTCAACTCATTATGCGGACCCTGATGCGTCCGATATCCGCCTTGACAGTGCACCGTAAAGAATAGTAAACATATGTTCGTAATTTCAGAACATTTCAATACTTACAAATCGATTAGCTACAGAACAACATAGCGCTTATATATATCATAAATCATATTAGGTGTATTAAATGGCTTGAACGATATTGTTTCTAATGGCCCGTTAGACGTACCTGTTCATTGAAAGTAAAACAAGGAGAGGTATTTGAAAATAATAAGAAGGATAGCGTGAGAATGTAATTATTGAAAGATACGGAATTTTCTAATGTTATGTTAAGGATCGTTGTCTAGACTGTCTAGAAGTCTACAAGATGTCGACTTATTTGAAGTACAAATTCTTAAATTGCTATGTTTCCCTCATTTAAAAGCTTAAAATACACAGTTTTATTTTTGGATCAATTATACGTTAGATACGTCGAGACTCGCAATTGACTTCCATTGCACGAATTGAAATCATAAGACAAGTAATCGTCCTCGATTTAATCAGATCAGTTAAGGATTTCGTACGCTTATTAAAAGGTTACAAAAATCGTGTTGAAAAGCATTAGTGAGGATTTTGTTTATTGAAAGGATTGATTATTGTAATGTTATTCATCGTAATGTACCTACTCACTGTCCGCCAGGTTTTTATCAATTACCAAAATATGTACGCTATGTGTGATACCGTAAATGTGCATCCTTCCAAACATATTAGAGTAAGGACAAACATTTTTTTTAAACAGAATATGGCAAACGAGCTAGCGGTCCATCCGATTTCCCATTGGCACCTGCAACAAGCTAATGACTTGCATTATGTGTTGACAGACAGAGGAGAGGACAAATAGAAAAAATGATATTTCCTTTTGCTTTTCTTCCTCATCTTCCCATTCTTTCCTTATTGGCAATGGATGGGAAGGGGAAGAGGACTGGAATTAGGCCTCCGGCTCCTCACTCGTAAGCCGACACGAAGAATAATTCTACTTCACGCCTGCCTTCTGTGAGGTCGTGGTATGTCACCAGTCGAGCCGGCCTATTCGTGCAATAGATATCGTTGTTCCGGGCTCTACCACTGCATAAGTGTCTACTTGTTTCTTAAAGAGCGGGCACTCATCCATAACTTCTCTAGTGCTGTGGTTGTTCCTGGGTCACTCAAGAGTAGATGATCCACAGCTCGCATGTTTCCCCTTTCAACATGTTAACATAAACCTGCAACAACAACATCAAATTGTTGACGGTCATTTTAAGACAACAAATTAGTTAGTTTGACCGATACAAATCTTTCAGACTTTAATTCAGGCGAAGAGTTTCAATTGTGTGGAATGTGTATTAGCTTTCCGAAATCTAGGTCGCTGATTCTAGTGTTTAGACGGAGAATATTAGATAGCGGTGTATCTTAAATGTACGTATAACAGTTTTATGCGAAAC
>JWHW01027266.1:297368-313770 GCA_000931545.1 Papilio glaucus
AATGCAATGTATTTTTGTAGGTGTACAATGGGATGTTCTGGAACTAAGCGGTGGAAATATTGAGTTGTGCCAACCTAAAGCCCAAAAGTTGGTGTTATGCGTGAAGCCTCGTTGTCATAGCAACAGTTTAATTGATGCTGGAGTGAATCACCTCTTCCTCGGTTTTAGTACAGTTTGGGAAAGAAATATGTGGTTTTATTGGCTGAAAGAGGTATCGTTTCATTGTTAATTTTCTTAAGTCATATTAACTAACAAAATTTTACGACTATCACAACAGACAGATAATATTAAAGACTTTTATCTACTTTTAAACATTACGTATTTAGAATAACTGAATTATTTCGAGCCAAAGTTGTATGTATACTAATTAAATATCTTTATTTTTAAACGCGGTGATAATAGTTATAAAGTACTTGTGATTTTAACTATACCTACTTGACTTTAGCGTCATCATCATCGTCAGTCAATGGAGGTTTAATGCTAGACAATACATTTTTTTTTAATGTAATAAGGTGGCAAACGAGCTTGCGGATCACATCATGTGAAGTGAACGCTACCCATAGACATCCGCAACACTCACATGCATTGCGGATGCGTTGCCTACCTTTAATGGACAGAGGAGGGCATAGACAGGAATAAGGATAATTCCTTTTCCCCGTTAACCCCTCCGCGTCCAATCCTCTTCCCGTTCCCATCCTATCCTTATGAGGAAAGGGTGGGAAGGGGAAGAGGACTAAAATTAGGCCTCCGGCACCTCACTCATCAGACGAAACGCAGAGTGCTTCTACTTCACGCCTGTTTTCTGTGAGGTCGTGGTATTTCACCGGTCGAACCGGCCTATTCGTGCAACAGATGTTGTTGTTGCGGGCTCTACCACTGTTATACATATGTCTTCCTTCACTGATGATTATAGTTACATCATGAGGAGCGGTCCCTTCCTGTCGTCGTCCAGAACATTGTTACACCCTGATCATATTGTCTGTCCATCTTGCCTCAAGCCTAACTACATTGCACCGTCCATTGCAGAGTGCGCAATTAATGTAGTGGGTTTTTTTTCTACATATTAGGACGCTTCTAATCATAGTCTCCTCGAGTTTTCTATGCAGGAACTTCGGCAGTTGTATTATCCTGCAAAAGTAGAGTATGATACCTACATATACTTTTGATAGTTTCTGCAAGATACGTTGCATTTAAAAGTTATTTGAATATGTCTCATTTGTTCCATCACGTTGTGCCATAAAGTGGCCTGTGTAAGTAGACACAGACCACTTGTCTGCGTAAGCAGATGATCGGGAATTCGATTCCGGTACAGTTCCACAGCTAACGAACCGTAACATAACAGAAGAAAATTGTTAGAAATTTCTTTGCCTAATCAAATTTTAGACACGCCAATGCAAAACTTTTATCGGCAGTAGGGTTGTACCATGATATCATTTTATACAATGGAATATCGAAAATAAAAGTGGCTAATAAAAGTTTTGCAGGTTGTAGGAATTGGTGTTTTTGACTAGAAACACCGAAGTGATAAGTTTCCATCATCACGATGGAGGACAAAACGGATCTATGCCGAAAAGTGAACTTGGACGACTTTAATCATAAAGGACTTAACCTGGCCTGAACTCCATATTAGATTTATGTTTAGACACTTCATTGTAAAACTATGGAAGTGAAACCTTTTTTAATATTTATTTATATCTTTGAGCGGAAGAAACGTAGATAATTCAGTTACCAGATCTGACTTAAGTGTTTAGTTTTTCGATTTTTTATATACAATTAAATAAGCTAAATAAGTACCCGGTATATTCAAAGAGCATTTAATTAGAATAATGGAACAGCAAAAGGATTCGTATTTGATATTTAGGCCCTAGAGAATTAAGTGAGAAGTTGGTGCCGATTAAATAACTATAGGAGTATGTGTATCGTATGTGCTAATCTTATCGAATATTTAAATAAAAATAATCGATAAATGTATGCGCATTGCTCTAGAAGATTTGTTACGGTTGAGATGTCCAGAGTGCGCGTGCGCAGAGATCGTTCCGGCCTGGCTACAGTCAGTCGAAACAACGGTGTGAACATATCACAGTCGCGTTTTTGTGCTCTTATTTACTACATCAAATTTAGTATATTCTAGAATTCAAAAATTAGTGAAAATCAAGTGACATATGTTAAAGAAATGATTAACTTGATCAATCAAGTAAATAAATCGAAACTAAAGTGTACAAAACGTTCCGTAGCAAGGCCACCTAAATGTCATTTATAAAGCGACATGTTCGTGCACGGAATAATGAATTCGCAGACAGGAGTTATTTCGTAGTCTTTGGGAATAACAATGCTGCTGGGAGTTCGATGGCCCTATGCGGTTACGCTTAGAAGCGAAGCTAGCTCGCTCGTTGCTAAAACACCATTTGTCTTTTGTTCTTAAACCGAACATTGTCTTTTCATTAAACGCAAAATACAAAGGAAACTATTGCGCGGTGACAGTAAACAAATGCTTTGTTTCAAAAAGAAAATAGGAAGAAATTATGATGGTTGAAAGGAACGTCATGAAGTCGGAAGAAACTGAAATAGATAGTTTGGACGTATTTAATCAACAATACAATGAAGATATTTTTCCTGACAGTTTAGAACCATCAACTTTTAAGGAAAAAATTGAAAATTCGGTATGTTGGTTCAACTTTTGGTATGTTTTTTACGGATAGTCTTTACTATGGTTTCAGTTTGTTTGACAAAATTTTGTTAGGTGCCGGAAGCTTATATCCTCTTCTGTAATTCTCTATAAAGTAAAAGTCTAAAAAAGTTAGACGTTCATGGACATTTTTCATTTCACGTCTAAAAAGGTCCTGCCATTTGGTTTTATGAATTGCAAAGAACAAGGTTTACCTTTGAATTGTGTTCCATTTTAACTCATGATAAGTCATTTTCTAATCGCTTCCAAATCTGAAGACTAAAGATCCGGGATGAAATAGAAACTTACAGAAAAATAGAAAAAAACACAAAGTTTTGATTTCTAACGTTGTTTACGACGCATAATTATGGTCATAACCTGACCTGGTCATAATATATGAGTAATAGAAGCATTTTTCTAGTAAATTGTTATTTAGTGCGAGGCATACATATTATTTACATAATAGTGGTTATGTTGATACACATTTACTATTTCAAATAATAGGGATAACAACGCAGCTTACATAATTAGAAAATCAGAAGCAAGTCTGTTCTTTACCCCAGGGGACTGGAGAGTTTGACTAGAGTTTAATTATGATACACGTAATTGAATCCTCCAATTTTTTTTTCTAACCATATAAATCCAGTTTTATTGCTTAATCTTTTTAAATTTAACAATATTTCAGTCTTATCTTTTCTAACCTTTTTCATTTAGGTACCGTGAAGTTTAGAAGCTTTCACCGGATTTCGACTTTAATTTGCTACGATTATTTCTTGAATAAATTTAGTTTTAATTATACTTTATCGTTTTAACGGGCATTTCTTACTGGAAAAATGTATTATACGAAATATCGTTTAAGTTCTCATATCTTAATATGTTAGAAAACTAAATACTAGTGGACTAATCCTAACGGCTCTTGTACACGCTAAGAAATTTTAACGTGTCTGCGGCAGACAACAGGTTGCGCTACACTAATGTTGTCAGTTAATCGTTGTTCAGGATAATTTAAATATTAATTTTCGTTTGTTTATGAAGATACTTTACTAGGCTCATTAAATTATACACCAAAAATGAGTTCATTGGGTATTATGGGTAATAATGGGGACAACATGAGCGTGCGCTATTTTTTTCATATGAAAATCTCCACGTTTGACAATCTTTTGAGTACTATAGAAAATAAGATACGACGAAAATACTAAAATGCGAGTAAATATACCTAATTTATTAATAATTTCCTAATGCTAATCTTGATTCCCAACGCACAAAAACTACCGCACCGCAACGCAGCAACGTCGCGCGTCGTGTCTCGCGCAGCCAAGATTTTTGTCTTGGTCACTCCGATGCAGTGTACATAGATCGTATGTAGAAGTGACACGAATTCTAGCATAAAACTGGCGACTTTTCTTATCGTGTACAAGCGACGTTAAGGCCTTTATACGTTAAAGGCTAAGAAATTCCACAAATATTTTGCTTATGTTGTCGCATTACGTGATAAAGGGTAATAAACCCACCAAACTCATATTTTGGTGTAGAATTGAATGAGCCTAGTAGAGTCTCTAGTTTTTTGTTACCTTTCCATACTTTTACAGATATAATTAGATTTTTTTTGCCACGTAGTAACCTTCTATTCTTCACAAAAAAAAACTAATTAACATTGAAATTATCCTGAAAAACGATATAGTGTAGCGCACCCTACGCGCGATTGCCCGAAAACAATCTTGTCGTTTACACGTTCCTATTCGTTTTGTCTGCCGCAGACACAATGAGTTTTCGTGCCTAGACCCGACAAAATTCTTGTCGTGTACGTGATGAATTTGTCATGCCTGTCGCAGGCACGGCGAAATTTATTAGCGTGTACTAGCGCCGTAATTGTAATAATTACTGAAATATATAATTTTATTTTTGAATACGAAATTTAAAATATTTTAAGTGACGAATAAAGAGGTAATTTAGTAGACTTAGTAAATGTTGTAGACTGCCCGCAAGATGTACCGTTGGTCCGGAAAGGTTGCCATTGCCCTCCTGTGGGCGAGGGTAGCAAGGGACCGATCTTTGTGTCGTACCATGAGAAAACCTTCGTCCAAGGTGGACGTGGATGTTCCTTGGCTAATAATGTTGATAATAAAAGTCTTAATTTTTTTTAAAGATAAGCGCGATCGATTCCAAATTTTCATGAGCGTGGTTATTCATGTTATATTGTATTTAAATGATACAAAGTGTGTTTAATGAACAAACTAATGTTTGGCCGCAACTCTATCCGATATTGAGTGGTGATGCGCTCGAGGGATGGTCGCGCTAATTTAGTATTAACTTACTCATTCTTTCCTTCATTCATCATTTATACGTTCGATAAGACGATAGCTTTGATTCAAGTTGGTACAATTCTTATTCTATCAGTCTGTTCATCATTTGTCTCAACTAAATTGCGTTAATAACGTTGTTCTTCCTTTCTAGGGCACTCAAAGCACTCAACCACCGAGCATTCTCGACCTAAGCGGCGGAGGTCGTACGTCACTAGAGGCTGCACTAACACGGCAAGCCGGCAGCGGGTTCGCGGTGCGCGTGCTGCGAATGCGCGGCAGCGCTCTTTCAGTCCTGCCGCAGCAAACTTGCAGTCTCACTGCCCTCACCCACCTTGACATCAGTGACAATAGAATCTCTGACCTACCACCTGAAATATGTCGCCTCACACAGTAGGTACTTTTAAGTCTTGATGACCAGACAATTACAACTGTTGCTGTAATTACTATGTATATTGTGACGGTCAATGATGGAATATGTATAACAACCGCTCACTGCGTTATATATAAATTTATTGATATATGACGTTTTTGTCAACAATCATCTCTCTGTTCTCATCAATCATCTCTTAGGAATGCATGGAGAGGCGATGGATAAGAAAAGGAAATATCCTTTTACTGTATTTCCCTTCCTCTGTTCATTGAAGGTAGGCAATGGCATCTACAACTCATTTGCATGTTGCTTATCTCTATGGGTCTTTATCTCAACGGGCCGGTGGGCGTGGTTAGTAATATTCTTGCTTTTCACGCCGCAGGTTGTGGGTTCGATTTACACCCAGGGCAGACATTTGAGTGCATGAACATGTCTCTTCGTCCTGAGTGTAATTATGTATTTAAGTATGTATTTCCGAAAGAAAAGTAGTATATATAGTGTATCAGTTGTCTGGTTTCCATAGTACAAGCTCTGCTAAGTTTGGGATCATATGGCCGTGAGTGAATAATGTCCAGGTTATTATTATTATCTCTATGGGTAATGGTCACAACATCAGGTGAAAAAAAAGTTTTTTATAAAATGTTATTGACAATATGATTACATATGTAATTAGTGAATGTATCATGAATTATAATAGTTCTGCTCAGCTTCGTCTTAGGTACTTGTTGTCGTTTCTGATTAACTCATCTAGTGAATACAATATAAATTTATTGTATGGAAACACTTGGCATGCTAGCTGAGCGCATCTGCATCGTATCGCCGTACGTGGCCATTACAGATTCCATTTGTTAACGCTCGGGCGGCGAAGCGGAGCGCTCCGTGCCTCTCTGCAAAA
Organism: Papilio glaucus; assembly: GCA_000931545.1. NCBI lineage: Eukaryota > Metazoa > Arthropoda > Insecta > Lepidoptera > Papilionidae > Papilio > Papilio glaucus. Next base: position 303,602 of record JWHW01027266.1, read on the forward strand.
ACTCAGACAATTCGCTTTGTTGCTTTAACATTAATCCCTATTCACATTTACATCTTAGATTCGATTAGAGACTAGAAAGTTTGTATTTGTAATAAACTATAGAAAATTCTTCAACTTGTTGGTTTATATCCAATAAATAATAAAATTTTTGCGTTGTTATGTCGCATTAACTTTGCTTAACCATACACTTTTAAAAACTGGTTAACACTAGAAAGTTTATTTTGGTTTTAAAATTATCAGAACCTTGATAAGAACGTTAGTTTGAACATTGAAGCTCAGTCTACCTATGACTATCTCATATCTTTATAGCTCGTATAGTATGTCTTTTTGTGTTCTGAATTGGATAATTTTTGGCAGTATCTAAACGTAGCGCTTCAACTTTTGTTACCAAAAACAAGTTATTTAGAAACTGCAACAAAACCCGTATATAATAACAGAAGAAAATAAGCGGGATAAATTTTACAAAATGAACCCACTTGCTCTCTTTACAGGCATTAACGAACGATCTTTCTATATTCGATTAGGGCCCCAGATTTGTAATCTTCATTATTGGTTAATTCGTTAAATTAATTTCTTCTCTTTTCGCTTCGCTTGTTCGCTTTTTACGGATATTATTTACAACAAAACTTGACATTTTTCATGAACGCAGGTGGCAAAAGAGCAAGCGGTTGACCTAATATTAAGTGACCTCTACCCATAGGCATCTACAACGAGCTAAGGAGTAGCAGGCGCATTGTCTACCTTTAATGGGCAGAGGAGGTGATGAACAAAAAAAGGATATTTTCTTTTCCTATCCATACCCGCGCCCGTGAAATCCTCTCCCCTTCCCTCCTTCGTTTGTATTTGGGTCTCCGGCACATCGAGTCGGCCCATTCGTGCAACATATGTTGTTGTTGCGGGCTGTACCACATATCGTCGTACCTACGTAATATGTCATCATCAGTATGATATCGGCATGTACCGGTCCACTGCTGGACATAGGTCTCTTCGCCGTCACACCACTCTTTCCGGTTTTGCGCTAATCCACATCCTACGCTAAGGGCAACGATGTTATCGACCCATATGGCTGGTGGTCTGCCGACTGGTCTCTTTACTTCCCAGAGCAACCACCACTCACTACCTTAGTCCACCTGCCATGGTGGCTGGTCCGCCTGACCAAGTGTCCTGCCCAGCTACACTTGAGCTCCGTAGTACGTTTATAATATTATTAGTAATCCAACTGACTGACATATCACAGCTTTTAAATTGAATTCAGCATAAGATACGGTGCAAGAATATGCATTATGTGACGTCTGTCATCTCACATCAATTATAACCTACAAACGCGAGCGTCACAGTGAATTGATAAGCGGTGCTAAGTTTCCGTTGTGTGCTAATTTTTTTTAACCTAGTGCAGGCGTACGTGTTACAAGTACCACGCTATCTCCATCTGTGCGCCGATGCGTGTAAAGTTACGTTCACTTCGCAGCACCATTCGCGCAACCCCTGTTGAGTAACATACACTCTAGAATTGTAGTGTCTTAACTCCTCTTTGTTATACTTTACTATAATTGAATAACGATATCCTATTTTTAACAACAATTATAGTATTTGGTTCCCCTAATTTCTTCTTTTAATTTTAAAATCACAATCCGATATGTGATATCTATATGTGCCATGTAACTTTGTTGTTTAACTATATACCTATTAACGACAAAACAATAAAAGCACAGACGTTTGGTACTTACGTACAGAATTAAGACGTCAGCAGATATCTTATTAAATAGAAGTATTTACGAAGAGAGGTCCTGAAACTCCAGAATGAGGAAACTACGCACAAAAAAAGGAGGCAAGATGCCTTCTACATCGTTCTCTCCTTTCCTTTTCCTTATCCACTTCTTCTTGAAAAGCACGGCGATCCGTAACTCTTCTTTATTATTCTTATATATTGTTTCGTATTACAACGGGTAACGATGACTACATATCTTGTGAGCCGTTTTCTCGTTTCCCGCCTTCAACTATAAAAAGATAACTAACTTCATTGAAAAATAATAAAGTTGAATAGATGTATGATTATATCAGGCATTGTCCATGACTTGTGAATGGTGCTTAAAAAGCATTATTGCTTGGAATCCGCCATTTCCGTGCGTGCGTTCTGTGAATAATGGTAAATGACTAATTAACTATCAAATATCTTAAGTTGAAATCTTGTTTTTTTTTACCTAGACACTTATTACTTGTTTTGTAGGTAGCAAGTTACTAAACTATATGTTATTTGCACTTTATATATTAGTTTTTTTTAGATAGAAAAGAGAAAACACTTTGTCCCGAAGAGGTAAAAGAGAAGATTTCTATGCACACACGCTTATCTTTGCCTAGAATTCTTAATTTATCATTCTTTAGTACACATAAATATAGATTTTAAATGCATTGAAATTACTAAAAAATATATCCAAAATTTACCTATAAAGTATGTCATCGACAAACTAACGTTGAACAGATTTGAATAGCAAACTATAGAGAGGTGATATTAGAGTGGGTACACGTAACCGACAAGTATCCATGATGAATGATGCCGACAAGAATGAGCGAAGTAGAAGTTACGAAATAAATGTGTCGAGACATTATATCTGTCTACGTTTATGGGTTACGGGCGTGAATGTTTAGGTACTTACCATAGTAGATATATGTAAAAACTTAACATCGCTTTAATATCTTTGTAGGTAAAATGCACGCGAAATAATATGCAATAATAATGATAGTAAGTTCGATTGTTATGGCATTGCGCCTTGTTGCCAAAGACGTGTGGGCAGTGGCGCGGCGCGGACGCTCGCCCGCGGTCAGTCTCACAGCGATCCCGCTCAGTGTTGCGAACATATTATATGTTGTTAATTAGTGATGTTAAGATCTTTAGTTCTTGATTATAAATAATGGACTTTATTTATACAGTGAGTTGAAATTTATTTTTTAAATTGAAACAAGAGAATATTTTTTGTGCTAATATTAAGCGGATTTTTAAAATTATTATTATTATAGTAATTATTTTGTATATTGCTTACCTAAGTGTGACTCATTTCTATTTTCCGGTTTCGTAACATTTTTGTTTTTAATTTACCTTAAAGATTTGCTAAATGTGCTGATATAATTACCAAAAATGTTGTTTAATTTACTTAACAAAAAATATCGTTTGATTAAAAGATACCCGTATAGTTGTTTCATCCTTGTATTGTTCTTATTTTTAATCCAATGCAAAACATTGGAACGTTGCATAAAGTGCTGAATTGTTTGAAAACAAGTAATTATTTGAGTATTTAATAAGTTTGTGTGTTGTTTCCCTCTTTATATAAATGTAATTTTCCCGGTACATAGAATGTGAAACTCGTACTCTTTTTGTTTAATTAAAACTCTTTAATAACTTTGCACGGTTTGTAATTTTGGAGGGCAAATATTAACATATGCCATTCACCGCCACCAAACTTCCAAATAACGAAACTGTACTCTGTGTTTAAACTTATGCAATATTGATAAATCTAGCACATTCTAAAACAACACAACACAATGCTCAAATTTCAATTGATCAATTTATAATGGATTTTATTATGACTCTTTTACTATCTTTCTGTCGTTATTGCGCATCGGTCACGAACATTAAGATCAAATAGAAAGGGTTAATCATTAACGTAATTATTGCATTCTCTTTGGGGTTAATTTTTAGATCAGATAGATTAGACAGATAATAAAAAAATTGTAATTATTATTTCTTTACAAAAATCACAACTATTCAAGACGCAACAGCAGGATGCAACAGAGATGTTATAAAACAAATTATGAGTGACGTATTGTAGCGCATGTGCAAGAAGCATACTCGTGCGGCGGTTCATATGAACATTGTAAAAAGTAAACATATTTTCCTTTCTTTCATTTCTTTTTTTCTTTCATATTTAGTTGGAGATACTCTTTCTCTCCTCCCCACTCCACCACTTTCATCCCTTCTTTCTCCGTTTTGTCACCCACACCAACTCTTTTTTTAGGAAGTTTATCTTCTTTTGTGTGTACGTCGCTGCACGCAGAAATTTTTATTATAAATTTAATTTTGATAATATTTAAGTTGGAAAAATGATGTATATTGTTACTTTTAGATTAGAGGAGTTGCAAGTGAGCGACAACGAGCTAAAGTCGCTGGATTGCGTGTTGAGGCTACCGCGACTACGAACCCTAGTCGCCGTTCGCAACATGATCACGAGCTTTGAGGTGATTCGCATCGATCATATTTTCATCTTAGTTTTTTTAATTTAAATGAATTATGATTGTGATTTTTGTCTGTACATTAATCTAAGAGGTGTTTTCTAAACTAAACAATTTCTAATAGTTTCGAAGACCCTATATCTAAAGTAAGATTTTTTTAGATTCCTTGCAAAAATAAAGTATCTAGAAAATATATATTTATCGTTTGCTCATGTGAATTTCACTATCATCACCGTTGGTTTCCACTGGCGTAAAATCGTGTTGCGATACAAGCTTTCTCTCTATCTTTCTCTCTGAAAAAAAGGGAGATGACAATATGTTTTGTGCGAATTTTTTCGGCAGAGTAAACCCACGGTTAGGATCCACTTTACGTATCATACTTCGGATAAATATAATAAATTAGGTTATGTAGGATGACCATCACACAACTACAATATTGTGATAACCAGAGTTCATACCTACACCTTTAAATATTCTTAGGTTATTTTATCATAAGTGTATCAATTCAATTTAACCTAACTATAATTCCCACCGAACATGTGAACAGTTCTTCTTAACGTTTCGAATTGTTTTGGTGTCGGTACAAAGGATTGAAATCAGATCGCGAGCGAGTTATGCAATGAGACGATCATTGGTCTATTGTGCTATCTTGGCTTAGAAGACAAAAGTATCGATCGTTGTAGCCATCTGTTATCATACTCATTATACTTGTAATCAACTTTATATTTTCTTCAGTGTAGATTAAAATTATGTACAGTTTTTTCCACATTAAGGTGGAATGTTTGTAAACAAAGGTCTCACCTTACCTTTTATCTTAAAATTCGTAAATTTCACAATCGTAATATCTTTTTCTACCATTACCTTATAGCATTAGCTATCCAACAAAATTTATACAACAAACTAAAAATTTCACTTTACTTTATCTCACGATCTCCACAATATTACAACATTTCCGATATAAGATACAAAATGTAATGGCCGCCTTGTATGGTAATTGACGTTTTTTGTTTACAAAAATTCTATCATTACGTGGAACAAATACTATAAGTTGTTTAGTTAAGTATAATATTAAGTTAATATATAATATTTCAGAACAATAATTCGCGACAAATGGGCACCAATGATGAGAACAGATCCCAGCAGCGCGCTCCGCTCACTAGCGTCGATCTCAGGCACAACCGACTGAAAGGCAGCATCGTGCTCGGTAACTACGAAGTAAGCTTGTTTTATTTTATTTAAATATTAAGTTTGTATGTCATTTGAATAGAACGATTTTTTTTATCGCTGTGTTATCCCACCAGAAATCAATAAAACTCGCAAAATAATTTGTGATTTTTCAAATAAAAAAAAACAACGAGATTGTTTACCTTCAGCAAAAAAGGTTTGACCTAAAACATGCACGGCCATTAGTTCTTAAAGAAATAGATCAGAGAGGTAAACATAATTAAGGATGTCTCTCATACGCCTAGGCATTCAGTGTATTTATACAAGTGTATGTACACACTGCGGCACGCGCCACGTTAAGTTGAACTATCTTTCTATATATAGAATTACATTTGTTTTCAGCATTTAGTGACATTAGACATATCGCACAACTCAGTAGAAGTGTTGGTGCTGTCGGCGCTGCGAGGCTTGAGGGAACTTTACGCGTCGCACAACGCCCTTCAGCACCTAGCACTGCACGGCGGTGCATTGAGAATACTACGAGCCCCACACAACCGTGAGTTTTTTAATTATCTTCGATTTATATAACAAAATATAGATCCAGTAGACTATCATACTAAAAAAATTATTCAAATAAGTTCTATATCTAAACTACTTGTCCGCTACCTATCGGCATATACCAAACTTCAGGTGTAGTGTAGCTTCAGTTGGTCCCGGAACGGTTTAATTTCACAACCGGTAGATGACGCTTTCATTGAATACGAGATTTAAAAATAAATTAAACAAATAAAAAAAAGGTTAACTGAACCGGGTTAACAGCAGGCAAACGAACGTTCATGCCAGGCAAGGTCTACTGGGTCCGCTAGATTTATTTTAAGAATGTTAAGGGGCATTAAGATGCATATATCTCCTTATCATCTATTGATTCAACCTACAATGTTTCTTTCTTATTTAAATGCTATATTCAGCTTAATACTTTAATACGTTATTTCAGAATTGGAGACGTTAACAACGAGCGTGCCGCCGATCAATTTAATAGAAATAAATGTATCACATAACCGATTGACTTCGTTGCCCCAATGGCTTAGCGGGTGCTCAGACCTAACGACGCTACACGCGAGTAATAACTACCTGACCTCGCTACCGGAACATTTGTTCTGCAGTGAACTCTCCAGTCTTAGCAATTTACATCTCGCCCATAATAAGATATCAAATATACCCTCAATGCCTCGTTTAAGGTCACCATTGAAAAAACTGTTGCTACACGACAATTGTATACAAACCTTGCCAGAGAATTTTTTTTCCGTGTGTGATAGATTAAATATTTTAAATTTATCAAATAATAGACTCAGTCGATTACCCAGAGCGAGAGGACCTTCTTCTCATTGCCTTGAGCGTCTTTATTTAACAGCAAATTGTCTAACAGATGATGTCGTGGACGTAATTATTGCATTCCGAAGATTAAAAATACTACATCTTGCATATAACTGTTTGACGAGTTTACCCGACAACTCTTTTAATTTTTGGCTTGAAATCGAAGAACTCGTCGTCTCCGGCAACTGTCTAACGAAACTTCCTGATAATTTACCACAGTTAAATAATATACGCGTAGTACGCGCACATTCAAACAGATTACGATCAGTACCTATGTTTGCATGCAGTGCATCCGTTAAGATATTAGATTTTGCTCATAATGAACTTGACAGTGTAGATTTAAGGTTGTTAGCCCCGAAACAATTAAAATTCCTCGATATTTCTTGCAATAAAAAGTTGCAAGTGGACCCTTCTCAATTTACTTCGTACCGATGTCAGCGCCCTTTAAGCTTGGTTGACGTGACTGGAAGAAATTCACTGCCTTGGTCACAGAAAAGTGCCTATCACGAAGAGTTAACTGGATTTACACCATGGAGTACAGGATTTTCCGAATGCCCCAATAAATCTTTACAATTGTCATGTGCTCAAATTCGACTTCCTTCATTTTGCAATAAAGAAGGCCTTTTTGCGATAATCGATGGTGAAACTGATACGGAAGTTCCAAGAATTCTACAATCGAGCTTACCAGGACTTCTGTTAGAAGAAAAATCAATTAAAGAAACTGTCAATGAATATATGAAATATGTCGTTTTGTCAGCTCATAGAGAGTTAAAAGAGAAAGGTCAAAAAAAAGGAGCTTGCCTGATTATGTGTCATTTATCACCTATTACTCAACCTGAAAATGGATTCGGCAATGCGTTGAAAAGATATAATATGAGACTCGCTAATGTTGGCGACACTCGTGCTGTTTTGAGCAGACGTAATGGTCCTTTGAGCTTGGGAATAGAAAACAATAAGCGTTTAGGTTACTCTTCTCGTTATCCAAATACAGTACCTGATCCAGACGTCATACAAACTATCATTAAGGAAGATGACGAATTTTTAATTTTAGGAAATGGAACATTTTGGAACGCTGTCAGTGTCGAAGCGGCGGTGTCAGAAGTACGCGCTGAAAGGAATCCTGTTCTAGCAGCAAAACGTTTACAAGACTTAGCACAAAGCTATGGAGTAGAAGATTGTATGTCAATTTTAATAGTACGCTTTGATACAAGCGGTAGATCTGATGTAGATCTTTTAATGAGAGAATTGCGACAAACAATAACTACTAATAAATCTGCGTGTAGACCTGACTGCTGTTGTTCTAGGTTAGAGCCTTGTTGTCATTCTATCACTCCTCCTAAACCAAGTAGCGATCGGTCCTCTCCAAGTGGTCAAAGTGATCTTCCGCCTATGGAAATAGTAAGTACTCAACATTATGCAAGTGTAAGATCACAGAACAGAGCTTCTGATCGAAAGAGTCGTGGTGGGGTCGCTCGAGCAATAAGGGTTCGAGTCGAGGAAGAGAAAGATGATGAACAGAGAAAAGAAGAAGTTCCTTCATCTGAAGAACAATTCAAATGTTGGGAGTACATGCTAGAACAAAATACTCAAATGTTGTTCGACAAGGAGTTGGACAATTTATCTAAGGGAATAAAACCAAACGTAGGCAGTCTTAAAAACCTGAAAGGACTATCAGGTAGTAGTCCGCAGTTACATATCACAGGAAAACAGTCAAAAGGTTTTCCTTTCCTTTCAAAACATTTCGGTAGTGCTCGATCATTTGGCACGGCACTTAAACCGGAATTTCGATTCGGTTCTGGTAGGGTACCGAATGGTGGCCCGAATGCAGCGTACTTTGGTTCGCTTCAAAGGCTGATGCCTTATCATTTAGAATACGACTTTGCTGTCATACAAGAAAAAACAACACAATCACAAGAATCCTTAGACCTAGAAGGACGTATGCAACAATATTGGGGTGTGGCAACTACGGAATTGTAAATAAAAATAAAAGTGTTCTATGAATTGTAAATAAAATTGTCATACATTAGCATAATCATATTTATGTACCATTTATCTCTCGACTAGATTCTTTTGCACAAAGTATAATATTTTTGTGAACTTATGTAATAAGCTTAATGTCTATATATAATAATATAAGTTTTATTTACAATGTTGTGATAGTTTCTGTATTAAATATTTTCTCTTAAACAATAATACAAATAAAATATAATTTTAAAAATGTCTTAATTATATATTTAACATCAAATAGTTTTAAGTACACAGATACTTACCAAAAATACATCTAAACATTAGCGTTGTTATTAAAATATTATATTTGTGTATTATCAAATGGATCTTCTTGATAAGTCTGAGTGCAACAAACAAGTATATCTGCATACAGAATAACACATTATACGTATTATTTTACATTATTACTCAGTACACTTACTTTAAAATTATTTACACCAAACTAAGGTATTCACACATTAGTTTTGTGCTCAATCGTTTTTACACTGAGTTCCATATACTATAATTACATTTTTCTTATGTCAGCAAGAAATGTTTAATAATGTCTTTGCAGTGTTGTTTATAAAATTGTATAATTTCTTACATCATGTACATCTTACATCATCTTCAATTTTAGAGATACTATCAGTACGAACTACAAACGAAGTAATGATGTTCCATAGATAAACTACCTAATCTGTGCAAATTAATAAAGTAAAAAATAATCATAAAATAATCGAATATTCGAAAATAAATCATTGAAATTTTCATGATTGCAAATTAAAGCATAATGTATATTATAAAAAAAAAATACGAACATATTAAAATACAGAGGTACAACAAATTATCTCAAGTAGAAGTTTTAGCTGAAAGAGATTCTGAATTTCTGATAGGTTTGTAAATTACTACAACTTACTATTTACTTATACTTCGATATAAATTGACAATTTACAACAAACATTTTAAGTTTTGTTATGTAATTACATTTAATACAAGTATATTACAATATTTTTCTTGTTGTAAAACTGAGGTACTGGATCTCCTAAGTTCATTATTTTAGCATTTAGCATTTTTGGAATAGCTATTCCTGCGTTGAGATCTTGATTTTGATGATTTGATAGTTTTATTACATCACAAGACGTTAATTTATTATGACACTTGTTTTGTTTCTTGTCAATTGGTTTTATTATATTTATACGTAGTTTCACTTATCATCCGAGTGAATTATCGGTCATATGAGTTCTAGAGACTGGATTTTAAGATATCTTGCCACCGTATCACTATTGAGTTTGATCATTAGAGTTCACGTTTGACGACCAGCTCTAGTGGCTGTGTGGGGAGAGCAGGGGGCGGCGGGTGCGCGGGGAGCGCGTGCGCCGGCGGCGGCCGTCGCTAGGGGAAGCCCCGCGGCGAGTAGTGGT
>JWHW01027266.1:314387-352634 GCA_000931545.1 Papilio glaucus
CGCTGTCAAATTGAAAACGCGTTTACAGAGCTAAACGCCAAAAATCGGCCGTTCTGAATTAAAAACAGAGCATAACTGCGTTTAGTTTATGTTGATGTAATGAAGGGAGCTCTAAAGTTCGTTAAACGCGTAGAACGAGTTTAGGTCGAACTAACCGCGCTTATTTTCATCGGTGAAATCTTCCCTAATGTCTATATAAAAAGTAATTTTATCGATGTATGGTTGTTTAGTCGAAATATAGATATTACGTCAAGAACGCTAATGCTATTAGTTCGCAGCTTTTCAAATTGACGAATCCAAAAGGAAGAAAATACGCATTTAAGTTTTAGGAAACACCTAGGAAGGTACTAGTAGACTTACAAAATACTATCGACAATTCAGTGTGTGTGAATTAGAAATCCCTAATCAGTGTATAAATGCATGTGCAATTCACGGTCCGATAGTTTTCGATTATAGTAAATAATATGTAAAGCAAACAAAATACGGCGTGGTATGGGAATGTTTTGCGTGGTAGGTTATTAGCATGTCGGTGGAGCCAGGGCGCGGGGCGAGTCTGGGGTAGCAACAAAGGGCTTGATTAATTAAAGTGCCTCCGCCTTGTCCGCGGGGACTGAGCGCGTGCCGCGATATGCCTACCCTGTATTATTGGACCACTATTGAAATAGTATGTAAGTTTCGTATGTTATTGCGTCGAGCTACGTAACTACTCGTATGGAGAAATTGTAATTTCAGTATATTTTTTAGGAGACAACATGAGGCACCAGTAAGCAGCTGACCAGATCCTATATGACAAGCTCGACCGATAAACATCCGGAATGATCAGAAAAGGGTTTTCGCGGCAAGTGGTATGAAAACGCACTGATTTTCTTTTTCACCGTCATAGCCTGTTTCGTTTATCCAGTCCATTTATTATTTTCAATTTCAATATTGTGTTCGCATACAGTTAATTACAATTTTAAAGTGTGATTATTTTATTCAATCTTCAGTTAATATAAACGTAGGACGGGAATTCGCTTCGTTTCGACTGTCAGATAATTCAGACTCTTCTCAGAATTATAAAGGTTTAAATTTTATGGTAATGATTTAAAAATTACCCTAAATTGAAACCATTTCAAATTAGTTCATGTTGTAGTCATACAAAAAAATCCACGCGTGCATTATACGTGTACAATTGTACATAAAGCATAGTAGACGAGCGTTGTGATAACGGAGCTAGGTTTACGAGGCGAGGCCAAAGAGCAGAGCGTGACGCGCAGCGTGACCGCGGCCGATCGCGCGCGACAAAACATCGTTACGCGTCTGTGCCGTGCGGCAAATATCGATATCCCACCGGCGGCGCGCCGTAGTGGTGTAACAATGCTGTAGTGATGGGACAATGCTGTAGTGATGGGACAATGCTGGAGTGATGGGACAATGCTGTAGTGACGCGAGAATGCTGCACAAAGCCGTTTTATATATATGAAGGTCATTGATATCGAATAGCAAGGTCGCGATACAATACCGAATAAACCATTCTCATCCGACCGCTAATTGTTGTTGTTCGGTTTCATTATAGTCCCCATTTCAAATGTAGGGTAGGTAGGTCTTGTATGAATTGTGCTGTAGATGTAAATAGACCATAGTCTAGACTATAGCATACCTATAGCCCAGAAAATGTGGCTGATGCTAGGATATATATAATTAATATTTAAACTATACATGTTTGTGTATGTGATCCGAGAGCGATAGCTCTAATTAATAACCGTTTGTTTATAAATAAATTACATTAATCTTGGTTAATTTTTGTTGTAGGAGCAAAAATGTAACCTCAAGGAATCATTTTACATCAATCAAACCTTGCACTAATTGAACACCTGTAGGCAATATCACAATAATATGTAATAAAAAAAGTACCTATTAAACGAATGAACCCTTCACAGGTCATGTCATGTAAAAAAACTTGAAATTACTTTGTTAATAAAGAAATCATCATTTTAAAAATACGTTATGAAGTTGATGGATTTTTTACAAACGTGTATGCCGTTATGTTTATAGTTTTATTGTGATATTCCAATTAATTTGTGTTGCTATTTTAACGTCTAGCTAGCGGCGCTCGTAAACTGTTAATCTGTGTTTACGTCTTGTTAAATCAGCGACCATTTCAAAATCAACTGCACCAACACACATGCCTACTGGAAACGCGTGTGTAAAATTGATTACGATTTACGAATATCTCGGTTTATTCATTTTAAATGGTCATATGCAAAGGCGCGAAGCGTGACAGATTCCTGTAAAAAATTTAGACATCTGAAAAGTCACTAAATACTTTTTGAACCGTATAACATGATATGTCTTTAAACTACGACCAAAATAGTCGTAGAGACCGCAACATCAATATCTGTTACACGAATGGGGTAGTTCGACCGGTGAAATACCATGACCTTACGAAATCTAACGGCTCACTCACACGCGGCGGTACGTTGTCAATCTCTAAGACTGCAAGAACTACGGGTGCTTACTTACCGGTTCTGGAACCAAACTTGCACGACGCGCATATCCAGGCCAGTGTCTTGCGCAAGCTGCTCGCGCACGTGGCGCGCTGGCTTGGGGCTGCTACTGTACGCGCTCTTCAGCGTCTCCAGCTGCTTGGCCGTAATGGTAGTGCGCGGCCGCTTACTCGCCGCATCCCCGTCCAACGAGCCCTCACCCCCTTTTGCATATAATCATCAAGTCAATAAGGGTCAAGATTACTAGTCACTATTCAGTATATGAGAGACAAACACATCATCATCAGTTCATTGTTTAAGTCCTACGCCATACCTAATGACGTGGAACCGGCTTTAAGCGAGTACCAGTGTGGATTCAGACCAAATCGATCCACTATCGACCAGATTTTTCCCTCAGAGAGATCCTTGAAAAAGCCATATGAATTCAATGTGGACACCCATCATCTTTTCATTGACTTCAAGGCTGCGTATGACAACGTCCACAGAATCTACCTCTACCGGGCTATGACTGATATCGGGATACCAACCAAACTTGTGCGTCCGACGGAGATGACACTGAAGCACACCCGAAGTGTTGTTAGGATACAGTCGGATTTATCGGAACCGTTTCGAACGTACGTTTTTAAATCGGTCCAAATTTTGGGATATGCTGATGACTTAGATGTGATCGGCAGAAATATGTCTGCGGTAGAGAATGAGTACCTTGCCCTGAAAAAAGCATCTGCGGAGGCCAGCCTGGAAGTTAATATGGACAAGACGAAGTATCTTATGGCAATAATACCTTCGCTAATGTAGATAACTTTATGTACCTGGGAACACTAAGAACTAATAGAAATGACATTTCTTTCGAGATAAGCAGGAGAATAACAGCTGCCAACAAGTGTTTTTTTTAGCCTGGCACGATATTTCTGCTCTAAAATACTTCCCAGAAGCACAAGAATTCTCCTGTATAAGACCTTAATCAGACCAATACTGACATATGGTGCTGAATGCTAGGTTTTGAGTAAGAAAGACGAGGACCGCCTACTGGTGTTTGAGCGTAGGACACTGCGACGCATTAATAGGGCTTTATTCGTAAATAATCAATGGCGAACATGATATAACCATGAGCTATACCAAAAATATAATTAGCCAAACATTATCAAAGCCATAAAAATTGGGCGGCTACGCTGGGCTGGACATGTCGGGAGAATGGGGGATCACAGAGTTCCAAAGCGCTAGTTGGAAAGTCCGCCAGAGGGTCGTAGAACACGGGGTAGGCCGAAGATAAGATGACGAAGAGCGAGATCTAAAAAATATCCGCGTCAAGAGCTGTCGCCAAAAAGCCCAAAGTAGACCTACATGGAAAAATTTACTACTACACTATCATGTTTTATTACATATTTTGTAATAAAACATGATAGTCATCTACAGACTATGAAGTCTATTCGTCAATCTCTAATGAATGGATCAAACGCACGGATAATGGACAAAACAAGAAAGAGATACTGGGCCAAGAAAATTAGGGGTGACGAGTAGATGTTTATTTTTTAAATTAAATACAAATAGAAAATACAATAACAAATTCATGTAAAGAGGACTCGGCCGAGAACTCTGTTTCACATTTCCCCTCGATACTGATGATCCGGGTACATTTTATATCTACTGGCGACAGCTATTGCACGAATGTGCCAAATTGACCCGTGAAATAACACGATCTTACAGAAGATAGGCGTGAAATAGAATTTTATTTTATGCTGCCAGATGAGTGGCTTCCTGGAGGGCCTACCGCACTTCCCATACCCACTTAGTCTTCTCTTATTTACCTTCTTCCATCCGTCCTTCATCAAGGTTGGTTGCCACTGCAACTGGTTGTTGTGGATATCCATGGTTAGCAGTATTCACTTAACATCAAGTGAACCGCTGGATCGCCAGCCCCGTTCATCCACAAAAAAGGCTTCATTAGATTTAGTAAACGTCTAGTATTAAAATATAAATAAATAAGGATGCACACCTTTAGCCCTGGCAGCTTCGTAGTCGGGCTTGCAGACAAGCTTGCCATCCTCCATGAGGTAGAACTCGTCGCCGGTGTTGAGCGTTCGGGCGCAGGCGGCGCAGGCGAAGCAGCGCAGGTGGTAGACGTGAGACTGCGCGCGTCGAACCACCTGCGTGGGCGGGATGCCCTGCCCGCAGCCAGCGCATTTGGTGCCGAAGCGCCTGGGACAGCGGCCGCAACCACAACAACATTATCAACGTGACATTGCCTATACACTGCCATTAGACATTTAAAATTGTATATTCTTACCACCTACCCCGCTATAACTCAACATGACTGTCTTAAAGGCCATCCATATCATGTCGACGGTTGGTATTTAATAACTGTACGGTTTTTGGGTAACTTCTTGCCTCGTACAAATGTCAGCCGTATTACCATACCAATGGGACGTAGAGCCATTCAAGAAAAGAGCGCACACCGGCCCTATATGCTGACAACGCATTTGCAATGCCTTGGGTGTTGTGAATGTATTGTTCTCTTACCCTTATTTATACATTTTAATTGATAAAATAGGTTTTAATGAAAGCTGGATTCAGATAACTTAAATTGTTTCTATTTCTGATCACCCTGCGGGTTAGGTATAAAGTGTAAGGCATGTTATATGTTTATCTTAAGGAAGTTGAAATAAGGTAAATTATATAGAATAAGAAAATGTGCCAAGCGTAAGTAAGTATTTTAACTTTTTTTTCAATTTGTATGTAGTTAACATTATATTACATTTCTCACAAAAACGCGGAATTCCAATTACTTAGACAAAAAACACATTTACGTAAAGGAAAGAAGATAATCGATATCGGTTAAATTAATATCATTTATGTATCACAATCAGCTTAACATTTTAGGTTGAGTGCAGTAACTTTTCAATAATTTAAATATGTAAAGAATTGGTACGGTCTGAGCTGCACGCAGCAAAAACAATTTGAACCATAAGGCACTGGAATTTTTTTAATTCAATAAAGTGGTCTACTAAATCAATATTTACATTTACAGTTGACACATTGATATCATTAGAAAATGAAAATCTGCAACGGATCAGTATAGTAACTGCGAAAATTATATTTAAACTAAAAAGGTTCATATTTCCTTCAATTTTGTACTAAATCTAGTCAAAGTTACCACAAAGTTAGTTAGTTTTACACCACAAAGAGTGCCTATCTATATCTGTGCCTTTGTACATACATTTAATAAATAGTTTTAATTGATCAATATTAGTAAGTCTAAACAGAACTCCTTATGACTTGTGAAAACTCATAAAATATGATACAAAGTTAGTTTAGTTAGTGTACAGGGCTGTGTAGCTTCCCCTTGGCTGTCCAATCTCTTTATGGATGATTGTTTGAAAGCTTTGAAAGACGAAGAGTGTGGATTAAGAATGGGTGGGCTAGTTGTAAAATGTCTCTTATACGCCGATGACCATGTCGTGTTTGCGTCATCGGCGGAGGACTTACAACTTATGCTGAATGTAGTGAATGATTAATTCGAAGGTTAAGGCATGAAGATGAAAGTAGATAAGACGAAAGTAATCGTGTTTGAAAGAGAACAAAGTAAGACAATAATTGAAATAAATGTTAACGGTAAAGAAGTGAAACAGGTGGAAGAGTTCGTGTATTTGGGATGTATGTTTAGTAGAGATGGTAAGCACCTTAAAGATTTTGAACGACGAGTGAATTCAGGAAATAAAATGAATGGGAAATCTTGAAGGTACTTACATCATAATTGGACTTATTCTACCAATTATTGGCTATACGAATTCTGCGTTGGATGCATAATTTTCGGTTAAATTAAACTGCACGGCGGGTTAAGCCGGGGAGCTCAGCTTGTATTATATAAAGAGGCTTACTTGAAGAAGTCGTCGGTGCAGTAGAGTTGGTTGTTTCTGGCGAAGCACTTGCCGGAGAGCATGGCGCGGCACTCGGCGCAGCGCAGGCAGCCCGCGTGCCACGTGCGCTCCGACACCTTCAGCACGTAGCGGTCCACGATCATCTCATGGCAGCCGCCGCACTTCGGGATGCTGGCTGCACAATATACTCAAGTCAGCACCTCAACAGTATTCGTAGCTCTTTATAATGGTCTAACTGTTTCCCGCGATTTCGCTTACGTACAATAATTCAAATAACATTGACTCTTTCAAGTGCTTCTATCTCTATGCTCTATAATTAATTTTCATCAAAACTTCTGTTATTATAAATTATACAGAGCAAAAATTATCGCCCTTATGTTACTTACTATATTATATGTTACTTACTATATTAAAATATAGTAAGTAACATGTTAAAAAAAGATTTTTACAAAACGCTTCAATGCTGTTCCGTACCAAAAATGTAAATTCGACGAAACTTGACTATGGGCCTCCTTTCATTCCCTATTCCACTATTGTATATTTTCAATACAGGTGGGAAGGTCCGATCTAACTCTGTACCAAAATGCAACTAAATTTATTCAGGTACTTTTATGCGACCAACGGAAACCGTTTTAATTTATTTATATATATATAAACTAGTGCTTCGCTACAATCCCACTTGGCGTCATGTTGTGACCAACCACGAAGGATAGTACACTTGTTTATCATTAGCCTATTCACTCGTCTCTTGATCCTTCGCACATCATAATCGGACGAAAGCACTGATACTGATAACTTTAACTTTACGCACAGTAAACGAAGACTCAAATCGCTTCGTTCGATAGCAAAGTGGATACACATTTCTTCAATAAAAACCTGTAAGATAGATGTGAAACATCTATCGCTTTGGCAGTAAAATCGAGCAGTATGCCCTGACGGCAAACGGCATGACACTCTCTCATGCCGTGATGCCGCACTCGACTCCCATGCGTGTGTATGTGTGTGTGTGTGTGCGCGCGCACCCCTACTAATTTCTATTTATAAATAAGTATTACTTATTATAACTAAAATAATAAGTGAAACATATAAACATTTGACTCCATATTTTTATATTTGTTTTTATTTATTACAAATATTCACCGGACGTCCCGGGACGGTCATTTTTTTCTTTTTCTAAATGTTTGAAAGGAGATGGGTGAAATCAATGTATATTTGACTTCTCCACATACTCCCGAGAATGTAACCTGTTAAACAGTTAGAGGCTACGCTAGTTTTTTGTTTGAATTCTCCAGATGTATAATTTAGTAACAAAAAGTTGAAATTTAAATTACAATGACAGTGTATACCAGAAACTGCACCATCGACCAACATAAATTTTTATTAAAGTTCTTTAATTCACAAAATGCCTGTGTACATTACATATATTTAAATTAAACTCATTGAATGGCTTCTACACAATGCTATGTAGAGACACTTATACCAGTTTTCCTAGTCTTAAAGATAGGACTCTACTACGAAACCGTTTTCTACGAAATAAATACTAAAAGATTATTCATGTAGCACTTTTATACATTTAGGATCACCACATAAACATATTATTTTTTAATATAATTTAAGGCAAAACAAATAATGTGTATAATTGTTTAGTTATTTTTTCTCTCACAACAAAAAAACGGAATACAACACACAAATGCATATGTACATATGTATACGTAGGAAAAACATCACTGTCACTAAATATTGTAAATAACTTTTACGTACAAAGGAACACTTCAGGCAAATGTTCCAGCTGTATCGGCGGTACACGCATGTCGAGCTCATCGTCGCCCGGGTACATCATGCCGAGCATCGCGACCACCCCGCGCCGCGCCGCCAGCCACACTGCCGCCACCCCGCACCTCCACCCCAACCCTTATCACTACATCACCACCATTGGTTGAAATATCTTCCCTGATAACGACCACCACGCCCACCGACCAATACAAGATCGGTACCGGCCCTCCCATTAATCGATTGCGAATTTCCACCGTCGTTCTGTACGTTATTGAACGCTTTACATAGCTCAAGTGCTTCACGAACGTACGCTTTTTTGTAAATTCGACGTAGGGTAGCATTTAAGATGCATTGGCAATATTTACTGAACTTTATTTAGAACTCTGTCTATTTTGCTTAAATTTTATACATCGACAATAAACAATTGTAATATTACTAATAATATCCAACATGATTTTAACATGCAATCAAAACAAGTTTCTCGATGTTTTTACGAATTACAAAAGGCCGCGACCATATTTATACAAATTTTAACCATTTGAAAACATACAATAACATTTGTATGAATGTTGTCTGAAAAACGATGTCCGATCAAAGCGCACTTGGCGGTCGACAACTTTAAAGCATGGTGGAAACGTTTATTCTTCTTCAAGGTCAATTTTACTGATGCGGATATCAAACAATGGGAGACCCGTTTATGTCTTTAGTTCATCTCTTTTCATCAACTTTTCATCTTTGTCCGTTTGTTAATTGCGAAAATGAATTTCCTCAGAACTAAACCCCACAACATAAGCAAGCTATTGCATAGTATAAGATCCATGAATTGAAAGCGTTTGTTGACCACTACTTCAATGAAGGAAAGCCAAAAATCTCTAAAAAACATACGTCTGTAATAATCTAAGATATTTTATGTGCTGCAATCGGATCGCTAAGATACTATATTAACAATGAGCGCGCTGCCCTAATTCTGCTAATATAAACGTGTCACAATGATTTAGCAATTGTTAATGTGATTTTTTCTAATTAATCATGTAATATGTATCTAGATTCGACAGAAGTCCAGCGTTACACAAGCATCACTACAATTGAGGATCAGACAATGTGTTTTACTATGGGTATATTTTGCATCGATACCAGCAAATCAAACTAACCTGTATCGGGACGGTAAACCGTGACTTGTGCTCGTACAATAAATTATACAAGTGAGCGCGAGGGCAGCGGCGTGTGCAACTTTACGAGGGCATAAATCAGAGCCCGGCGTCACTCTTTCCCTTCCTCCCTCCGGGATCAGCAACGTCCAGAACCAGACTGAACACGATATAAAGCAAAACAAATCATTCGATACGCTAGTGTACGTGCAGATTATCGAATGTTTTCATTGTAAATAATATCAAAACAAAATCCAATGTATACTAATTTCGCCAACTCTCTTTGAACTACAAACAGGATTATAGCGGCTAATGTTCCTAAACGTAAGGTCAACTTCCTTCATCGCATAAAATATGTCCTTTCTAGACCGGGTAGATTTTTTATAGAACAAGGTGGCAAACGAGCAATCGGGTCATCTGATATTAAGAGACCGCCATCCATAGGCATCCCTACAACAAGTTAATGAGTGGCCTGGCCTACCTTTAATGGACAGAGGGGGGAAGAAGGATTTCCTTTTCCTATGAATCCCCTCACCGTCCACATCACCTTACCATTCCATCCTCATTAAGAAGGGATAGGAAGGGGAAGAGGGCTAAAATTAGGCCTCAGGCACCTCACTGTTCAGCCGAATCGCAGTATACTTCCACTTCATGCGTGTCTTCACCGATCGAGCTGGCCCATTCGTACAACAGATGTTGTTGTTGCGAGCTGTGTGTGATCTCAATGATTTTAACAGTGCTACCACTGTTAAAATCATTGAGATCAATCAATAAAGTTTTATATTATACCTACAAACTCGTGTCCGGATTAACCCGGGTGTATTTTAACATTGCACTATGATAAATTAAAAAACCTATGTTACTTCTCTAATGTTGTATTAATTCAGAGTTGAAAAAAAACTTGCTTGTTCATAAATTATATAAAGTTAAACTCAATTTGAATATTGTATTACAAAATGTTTTTGTTCTTGTACCTAAGTTACAAACTCTGAATGTACCTCTTTACAAATGTACTATTATTTCCAAAATAAACTGATTTCCATACAACAAGTATTATGTTTTTGATAACGAAATAATAAATGCCACTGAGTTACAAGTAATCGTTTCTATATCGTTTAATAAATACACAAATATTTTGTTGTGGATAGTACAATATACAATTGCCGCGTTTGTAAAGCCTTGTGTACACTGTGCCGCTACAAGGATAACGGTCGGCTGTTGGTGCAGCATTTGCAGTGGCTATGAGATCTTCTATTCTCGTTATAGTTCTTTTTTTTAAGTTAGACGGGCGAGACATCAATAAAAATGTTTATTTTACAATTGAGCAGCAATCTCAACGATAGCAGTAGAACTTGTCGCGAATTAAATAAAAAATAACTGTGCCGATTCAGCAGATAATTGTTGCGGGCAGTCGCGTGCGGTTTCCCTTGGGTGTGGGCGCGTGCGCAAGCGCCGCCCGGTAATTGAGGGTTGCTTGCCGCACGGGATGCGCACTGCTAGTGCTTCACTCCTTCCACTATGTGATGATCGAGTCTGACAGCCTGACAGCCGTGTAGTCGCTCGGAATCAATAAGTAAGATTCGAGATCGTCGAGTTTAGACCAAAAGTAATGTAATAAGTAGAGATGTATATAAATTTAAATAGTTGTTTAGCATGATGACCATTATTTTTTTAGCATATGCATTTAGTAATTTAACGATTTTAACAAAATATATTAATTATTAAAATATTTTATAAAAAAGTTGCAAAATTTACTTATTTTAAAGAATTTTTTGTTTTACAGGATTCAATCCTAAGTCTTCTGATCTGAACCCAAACCCCTCACCTATTATTACATCTGTACAATTTATTGTTAGAGTAATGTACTTATAATAGCAATTTTGTATATAATAGATTCATATCAACAAAATAGCAACAAATATTCCAGTTCAACATCATTCATATTTGTCGCATTCCTTTTGATTTTCCCTCAGGCGTCGGGCGGCGCGTGCCGCACCGCCGGCCTAAGGTATTACGTTTCCATGGGAAACTAGCGACGTATTGAGCGCCCTTACTAATAACATACAAATATATGTAACAATAATATTTTATCATCTGTTTAAAGTGCATTGTTACGTTGTGGTACCATAGAACTATTATTAAACTAGTTTTGTATAACAATCAAGAACTGTTAGACATATAAAAATAACCACTCATATCCGTAACCTAGACGTGTAGGTCCTTTCGCTTCTTTCATGCAGTTGTACATGGCCGTCGTTTACAGTTAGTCATAGTACCGGCTTCCATCAGTAGGTATGTCGCAAATCTGGTGAGTAGGTATAAATTTGTATACGACGATCAATCAAGGCATCAACAGTGCCATTCACTTCGCATCTCTTTTTCTAGTAATCATTCTTTATTCAATCTTTCAACACGCCCGAAGCATAGGTACCTTTGTAAATTTAACTCAACGTCGTTTTTCAACACACTTTTGCTTAACCATATATCGAAACTTCTTGGTTTCGATATACGGTTTGCTTTAGTTTGGTTTACTTCTTCAGATAACAAGAGACAACAAGAGATGCACGTCAATGATTTTGTAACAATTTATTCGACGATAGAGCTCATGATAAATAATTGTCTTATTCCCAATACATATACAATATAACAAAAAAAAAAGTTGAAAAAATCTGTTGAAAATTAATTTAGAAATAAAATTGCGGATGGAAGAGGAGATAACGGGTATTATAATTTGTAGGATATTTTAGCTTTTACGTTTTTAGGATATGGTTAGTAGCTTACTAAAATAATAATATAGGTATTATTATTTACTTACTCCGTTTCTGCATTAACAATACTTTACAATAATAATAAAAATGTCTCTTCTGTCACTTTTAAATCCTTTGGGCCGACATAGATATCAATCACTATCAGCTTCTTAAATGTAACATACGTTACATATCGCTTCACACCCGGAATTGATCGGAACCAAAACAAACTTTTACGATATTAGAAATATCTCACAAATTTTATGTCAAGGAATCAGCATAGATAGTAAATAAATTTAAATTATGCTTGGGACCCACTCCGGCATTGTGCGAGTAGCAGAGCAGTAACGACGAGGAGGCTTAAGAAAACATTTTACAAATGAACTTTATACTATACTAGTGACACGCCCCGGCTTCGCCTGGGTACCTGTAAATATGTTGATCCGATCGCTACCAAACACAACTGACACCGACTCCAAAAATAAATATGATTAAGAATTGATTCTTATGTTTAATTGCGTATAATTATTTTATACTTTTAAGTGCATTTGTTGTTTTTGAATATAATTTTTGTGAAGTCGGTTTTGTTTTTGTTTAAAAGTTTTTTTTTATTACAAAAGAGGGTAGCAAACGATTTCGTTGATATTAAGTGACGGCTAACCATCTGAAAAAAGCTAGTGAATTGCACATGCCTTGCCGACTTTTAATAGACAGAGAAAAGGATAAACAGAAGAAAGGATATTTCCTCAAACCAATCCCCTCCTCTTCCCTTGCCTTCGTTATTAATAAAGGATGGGAAAGGAAAGAGAAACAGAATAAGGCCTTCAACAATCATCACAACCGCTTTACGCGAAATCTATGTACCTATATATTACCTATACATATGAGTTTAGTAGTATTTCGAGTTAATTGCGTTCAGATACACAGACGCGATGAGGGGATACATTTTTAGTAAATAGTGATTACTATTAGAATGTAACAGACTTATCAATAGTAAAAGAACAACAAAAACAAAACGAATATAAATGTAACATTAATTACCATTCACCACAGCTAGAAGTGATCTTGAATGAATCTATACTAATATTATAAATGCAAAAGTTTGTGTGTACGGATGTTTGTTACTCTTTCACGCAAAAACAGCTGAACGGATCTGGATGAAATTTAGCATAGAGATAGATTATAGTCTGGAATAGCACATAGGCTATTTTTTATTCAGGAAAAAGTACAGTACCCCTAGGATACTTTTTAAAAGACGATGTGTATATATGTCTGTATGTTCCCTATAGATTCCGTAACGGCTACCAGGTCGAAGCCGGGGCGGACTGCAAGTACGTAATATAAACAAGATTTTAATAAACCTTATTTTTTTTTTTAAGCAGCAATCCATAGGAGTCGTTCTGAGCCATCTTATTGAATAGAATGCAAAGATAAACCTCTCAGAACCATCGGTTTTCATTTTTTACTAAATATATTAGACATCATCCCGTTTATAATATAGAGCACATTAATTCCAGTTCGAATTTTTTCTGCTTCTATTTAAAGGTCAATTTCATAAGAAAATTTATAAGACTAACAATATGCGATTAAAATCAAAAAAATAAGTTTTTCTAAGTCAAAGATATTATTTATGCTTGTTTACAGATTACGCTTCTATTAATAGTTTAAACTTTAATACGTATTTCATCTACCAATTCTTTTTGTACTGTAAAAACTATTTTTTTGGCTATACTCTCAAAAATGGTAGGAATCTATATATACCTATAACTTGTTTCACAGCAAGATAGAATTTTTGTAAACAAAGAGTTTACGTTAAGATTCGTTAATTAAAAAATGTTTCGAAAAACAACTTTTTCTCACATTAGCTAATTCTACAAAATCACAAAAAAATATTAAAGTTTAAAAATGAAGTTTGTATGTTTACAAAAATTCGATGTTGCTATGAAACGCGCTATGTATAATATGCGGGACTGAATTTTTCATGATAAATTATACACAGACTCAGAGTGTGGCTATAGGCTTAACATCCATCACCTTTGAAATCTGCTAAGCGAATACCGGATAGATATTGCTATCCCTACCCTGATTGGGTTAAAATATATTTCAAATTATAAATATAAAAGCAGAGCCGTGTCACCCGCCTGTCTCCGCGCCAAACAGCATTCTAATTCGATAATGTCTCTATTATTTGATTATAAGAGAACCGAAAAATTATATCATCTCATAATTAGATTAAAATGCAATTTAGAGATGCGCGGCGGGCGGCGCGCGCCTACAATACAGACAGTTTTATGGTATCTAGCGCTAGGGGTTCGTTAACTCCCAATAATACGGTGACTAAGCATGGCCAGACGCCGTTATGAATACATTTTTATACGATTGTAAACAACAATGGAAATATAAATAGTAATTACATTTAAAATATGCCTTTCGCAATATTCAGTTTCTTTTTATTTGTTATTGCTATAAGAAAAGTTACAGGCGTTAGACTTGAAATGTCTTTAAATAGTTTTACATTTTATGTTCTGAAACAAGATAGTGATAATTGTACATATTTGAAAAAAAAATAGCTTGGTCCCATCGTCACCTTAATAAAGTGAGGCCACTGTATTAATTTGTTAGCAACTTCATAAAAATACATTGGAAACATGCGTTTCCAAGGATAAATGCAGTAATACTGGACTTTGGGTAATCATTGGCGACCCTTAGAAGCGATTAGATACATATTAATAAGAATGTATAAATTCAAAAAATATGAATGAATTAAGTTGTACAGACGTAAAAAAAGTTTTGAAACGAGCAAACGAAGTACCAAGGCATAAAATCAAAACTAATAAAACAAACTTTGCGCAGTGTCGTCGCCCCTCCAAAGAGCGAGTCACCCTACTTATTAAAATTAATAAGTGGGTTCTTCGTCTGTATTAATGATCCCGCTGTGTCAATAACCGTGTTATATATTAAGTAAACAGCGTTAACCAGGCCACGGTAAACATAAAATAGCCTGGAGAGACTATACGGTTTTAGCAATAATTCTATCCCGCTTTGTAAAGATCAATAAGGAATGGTGTGACCGCTCATTCTTGCGGGCATTTCGTATGTTGTTTCTCCCTTCTAATAATTGTTTCTGTACGTAAAACTTATTTTTTTTCGATATATGTATTGATGATATAGATTACAATGGGCGCTTGCCTTAAGTTTTTCTATGAGTACTGACAGTTTAAAACTTATATCTCTGGAAAAGAACCACATGTGGAAAAAATCAATCTAGTCGAAGTTGCGTGATTCAACTGGATGAGAGCGGCAGGGGACCAATCTTTGTGGGGATCATCATGGATGCCTATGTCCAGCAGTGGACGACTTTATGCTGATAAGAAGAGACAAGAAGAATCTATATCCTCATCGGTAGTCTCGGAAATTGTGAATGAAACGAGACTAACGGAAGAAATACAAATAAAATTACACCTGGGATAGAAGTCCTCTTATAACCTCCTGGTTACATTTTTAGGTTACAGATAAATATTTATCTGTTTACGTCTCCAACTAGAGATTTCGCCGACAGTAAACATTGCGTTGATAACCGAAGTAAATACTATAGATAGAACTAGAATGTACGTATTAGTATTAGTAACGTATTAGTATGTATATAATAAATGAAACCAAGCTCTAAGTAAATGTAAACATTTAAAACTCAGGTTTATTTACAATTTAAAAGTCCTACCGTCCGCTATGAGAAGAACCTGAAACGTTTTACTTGGTGAAGTGCTGCTCGACTCTTTGATCTACTTTTATTTGCCAACCACTACAAGCCCCAAGTCTCTGAGGGTAGCCACAGCAAGGGGCGGCGTGTTTGCCAAACAAATATTTTTAATAAGCGTACCCGCTCTATTTGTCTTATAATAAATTGTTATGATTAGTCGATTAAAAACTTTCGTAACGATGACCAATTCATAATAATAATTAAGTGATGTTACTTCCCGGTCTTTGAACTGAGATTTATTGTAATAAAATAATCATAAAATCAATAACAACAACATAAACATAGGCAGTCATAAAGACTGCCAACAGAAGTGAAAACTCAAATCAGGTGTGAGGGCGCGGCAACAGTTCGAAATAAATAAATAATCATCAAAAGTAAAATTAACAATAGATTTCAAAATTGAATACAAGAAAAGTAAATGAAGAAAAGTTCGTCGAAACTATTCCAAATTTAATTGAGCATGTATTTGACGAGTGTTGCTGTTGCAAGTTGAGCATGTTGTTCACGCGAACCTATAAGATTTTCCCCTACCAAATATCGTCTAACTCGGCTAAAAAAGTTCTCACTACAAAAATGACCCTTTTACAGGGACTAGTAATCCTGATAGAATGGCGTACAAATCGCCACATTGATCAATTAACATAACCAAGATATATAGTTAGTAAATTATAGTTTAGTAAATTTGTTTCGTAGCGCACTTTTAAACATTCGCATAAAACATATTGTATCTCAGTTTTTTTAGAGAGTAAGGTATAGAGAAATTTTGTATCGCGACATGATTTTACGCCAGTTATGAAAACCCACGGTAAACAGTAACACACCCTGCCTTTATTCATTTTAAACGTTAAAAGGGGCATGCGCATAAAAAGGGTCTTTAATGTGTGATTACGAGTCGAATTTCGTGTCGAGAGACGGTGCATATTGTTTCGTCTGGAACAGGGTTTCGTTTGTTAATGAGGTTACATTAAGAAAGGCTCGAGCGTGACGTCACCGTGTCGAAGGCTGCGCGGGCTCCGGTAGCGGTAACCGAAGCCCGTACGCATGCTCGCCGCGCGACACCGCGTTTAGTCATGCTCGCCTGCAAACATTCCGCTGACTGTACTTTCCCATTACTCCCGCCATTATGTCAATCAATTATCCAGCGCTAGTTTGCTTCAATTTTTATTATTAGTGAACGATACCTTCAAGGATTTTACGATAGTTCTAATTAAGATTTCTAGTTAAGGGAACTAGTACTTTACAGTGGACAAATCTTTAATAACCTAGTTTGAATCTTGTTAGTTTGAATATTTGTATCAATATTGTAACTATCTGCATGAAAATAAAGGTAATTTGTAAAAATACATATTTGTCAAAGACTGGCCTGACTACTATCTCGTAAAGTGCCCTAATAAATCCACAAATAATTAAAATAAACTATTTTTTTTTTAATGGGATAAAATGGCAAACGAGCGAGCGGATCACCTGATGTTAGGTGAACGCTACCCATAGACATCCGCAACAAGCAAATATGTTGCAGATGCGTTGCCTACCTTTAATGGACAGAGGAGGGCATAGACAGAATTAAGGATATTTCCTTTTCCCCGTTAACCCCTCCCCGTCCAATCCTCTTCCCGTCCCCATCCTATCTTGATGAGGAAAGGATTGGAAGGGGAAGAGGACTGAAATTAGGCCTCCGGCACCTTACTCATCAGACGAAACGCAGAATACTTCTACTTCACGCCTGTTTTCTGTGAGGTCGTGGTATTGCACCGGTCGAGCCGGCCCATTCGTGCAACAGATGTTGTTGTTGCGGGCTCTACCACTGTTGAACTAACTAACTAAGCGACGAATGTCGTAAACAAATCGTTGAAATTTTAGTTTAAGTAAAACATGATAGAAGGAATACAAAAATTTGAAAATACGGTGTAATAGAAATATAGAATACGGTATGTAAATTTATGCCCTCATCTGTTACTTGATCAGGACCTAGATTACATGTTAGATAATATGTGAACTTATGTGGAGGTCAAATCGAACTCGAGTCTAACGTTCCTGTTGTACGTCACATAAACTTGACACCTAGAATCGCCAACGACGAGTTACGCAAGAGTACAACTTAATTTGATTTTTACGATTTAACAGTGTTGCCCTTAGATTTAGCTCGGCAACCCACTTGTGATTGATCAATGTATATATTATTTAACATAATCTAGGTCCTAATCAAATAACAGATTAGGCTATAAATGACTTAAACCGTATCTTAGCCCATTAAATCGTCCTTTTTTTACTGCTGTTATTCTTTTATTCTTCAGAATTAATTACCGGCGAGCTATCGCTCGGCGCCATCTTACCATGCACAAATTGTATTTAACACGCGAATACCTAATATCTATTTACGTAGCCATTGAATCAAAACATACTTATAGCGTGAAATAGGTACTTTAACTTCCTTGTTGTTTTTATATTGTATTAACTAAAAAAGACTTGGCGGAACAAAGGTCTAGATTAACGGGTAAGTTTTTCTCATTAACCATAAGGTTAAGCAAGTTTAATAACGTTTTTTTTATATTTATTACATTGTGTTAATTCAAAAAGGACACAACGCGCGGACTGGAAGTGAATTATAATTTTACCTTGGCGCTTATTATTTATGTAAGATACCTAAAAATAATAAATACCATAGATTTGTTAAAAGGATTAACAACACTACAAAAACCAATCTATTGCGCAAGTAAAAACTGAAACAGATTAGAAGCAAATAGCTAAATGTCTCAGAGAATTAACTAACAGTCTAAGTGCAACATTGAAAAAAAAATGGCAGGAAAGAAAGTCGAAACTCTTGTGAGAGTCACACATAATTCAATACATACACACATACATACACATACATAATATACATATCTAAATAAAATAAACAAGAATATATAAAATACAACTCCATTCATTAATAATTAAGTAAAAAGCATTAAGATTAATTTAAATTTCTTAGTTATTAATAAAAAAAAAACTTTTATTTAATTATTTTGGTTATCAAACGCGTCTCCATAAAAAACATATGGCTGTATGGTGAAATAAAAAAAATATCAGATACACTGTACAATTGTTAACATATGATATACATAAATACAATAATACGAATTTGTTGTTGTTATATGCCGACCGTGATAGTAATACAACCTCTGTCATGTCACACTTTCCTATTATATCACGCAATATCTCACTCTATAATATTACATGTACAACAAATTCATAACTTGTTACTACAAACTACATATTATAGTTAGGACTCACAAAAAAAAGAGAATTCAAAATACATAATAATGATTCAAAATACCTAGGATTTCGTATCAGACAATTGAAAATACGCCAAGGGATAGGCAAGGGGCCAGCGTTGTGTTCTTCAGGCCAGAGATTCCCAAACTATGGATCGCGGGCGAATATTGAGTGGGTGATAAAATGTAGGCATTACTATCTAGCTAACACCCAGACGGTCAGGCGGCAGTGTTGCCACTAGGACATTCTAGTTTGTGGCTATAGCTACCAATTTTTCAGCAAACCACCAAGAGGCGGGTCTCAAGATTGGATTTTTTTGTTATATGGGTCGAAACCCAATCAACTTTGGGAGCCACTGCGCTAGGCTAAAGTTACGAGTGTAGACGATTAGAGAATTGTTGAATCCTTGAACTGCTTTTGAATTAATTTCTAAGGATATAAAGTATATTAGACTTAAACTATTATAGCATTTATAATTAACGTTGCCTTTCAAATTTACTGAATTTTTACGATTCGTAATTTGTTTAATGCTTGTGTTAAAATCAAGGTCTGGCAGTAATTTATGAGAATAGTTCATTGACATTGCTCTATAAAGCTTAAACTATCATAAAGACCTCTCTGGTTAGCACGCATGCTTGTTAATTTGACAATCAGAGTAAAATTACATTCATACAGCAGTTAAACGGCTTCCTATCGGATCCGAAGCAATCAAAATGCCGCCTCATCAAAATAGATATGAAACCTAAATGTTCGTATGTTGTAAAGCTCCAGATTCCAGTAATAAAAAGAGAGGTATTTATGAAGAATTAAAATGTTTGAGAACATTTCCTATTTAAACATAAACACTTATTTTTTTGTTCCAACCAAGAATAACTCGCACTACCCGCAGATCTAACTGTATAAGAATATCTTAGTAAATACTAACTAACTTTAACTTAACTTTATACGTATTGAATATAATACGAGATGAATCAATATTAAATAATTATTAAAATTAACTTATGTATATAACTCTGTGAATACGGAGAGGAACTGATCACAACCCACACATTCTCTTTACAAATATTGACATTTATCAGTAACAATGCTCATTAACGTGTGGTCTTTTATATTCATGTTTATGTATATTGGTAAATATTCATTTAAACTGTACGGTACAATATGGCTTGTTTTCTTTCTATTATAATAATATACTAGCTGACCCAGTAAACTTCCCTACACTCTGCACCTTAGAATTAATTTATGTTGTGCTAACTTGTTAGCTGTATTACATTACTGGAAGTGTTGCACCCGGGCAATAATATGATATTACAGTAGATATGCCATTAGCGGTCGAATAGTGAAGACACAAAAAGCGTCCCAATTAGGACGCTTTTGTATAGCTTAACGTCATGTTAACTTACGTCATGTGTTTACATTTACGCTAAGTGACAAACACTAGTCACACTGTCTTCTTTTTTCTTTTTATTTTAGTTACGGGAAATGTGATTAATTAGAAAATTATTAATAATTTTTGAACCTTATTAATAATTATGGCATGATTTGGTAAATTAATGAAGATTAATTTTTAAAAAAATAAAATTAATTTATTATATTTCACTACTGTCGTCGGTACAAGTAATAATTCAAATAAAATTTCAAGTTTTTTGTCCAGTAATAGTAGAAGAGACGGTGTAAGATCGACCTGCGCCCATCTGATGATGAGACATATTTTTTATCTAATTTTTAAACGGTTTTAAGCTAGCTCTCATTGTTTTTTTTTTTCAAATTTACTAATTGAAAGTCTACCCTCCTTCTGTTCACAGATCACCTTCAGTTCTGATGATAATAATTTGGGAGTGCAACTCCAACCGCTGTAAATAGCACAAAAAAAGATTTCTCTGGAATTCCAAGTGCCACAAAAGTTTCTTACAAACACAAATAATAATTTTATTAATTAAAATAATATATTCAGTATCATTGTAAATCCAAAATGGCCGCCGCCACAAAATGGCGGATAACATTTTTTACACAACTCCTTAGCCATCTCATTTTATGATATCCATATAGTGAGAGTTGTAAAAAAATGTACTTAACTTATGCTATTTTTATCACATTAGTCGGTACTAAGATTACATTATTAATAACAACCGGTAAATGTGATAAATTTCTCACGTTTACCACGACTTTCGGTAATTATGAATAAAGTTTGAAAATTAATAATAATTATTAATTAATCACATTTACCGTAACATTTATATAGGTAATACATGGCGCCGTTGGAGCATTCAGCAGCCCAAGTGTGTCGTTGATTATGTTATTAATACTTAAATTACCTAATCACAATTAACATTAATCATAGGCATGCACATAGGGTATATCATCTTTAACGATATTGTTTCTTTGCTAGTTGCGCCATCTAGTAGTTTAAATCTTAAACAATAGGGGCTATGTATTGTGTTGCATTTAAATTAATCTATTTTTCTGTAAATGAAAAATAAATTTAATAAAGTTAATCTTACAATCTTTACAAGTGTCCAATCAATAATAAGTAATTCAATAAACTGGCGTCACGGATGTCCTAGGAAGATGGCGCCGGCTGAAGTGTTTACCGTTCAAATTCATGTCTTGATTTATTGCGCTATTACTTAATATAACAATAATTCCTTTCGAATCAGAAAAAATGTAATGTAGTTATTCTGTATCCAAAAAACGCATGAATTACAGCCAAGTTAGACTAGATAAATTGCGATGTGAATTAATTAACAATACTTTAACTTAAATAAATCAAATTAGCATGTTAATATTTTATAAATTAGCATATATAATCGTAGACATAGTTTATATCCTTCATGATAGGTTCAGGAATTCAGGATGTTAAAATCTATGTCATGTATGTTCACCATGACAATAGTTACTTAGAAACAATAAGATGATGATTGAAGCCTTGTAACACTTTTGATGACACTCTAAGGTCATCGTTACTATGTATGCCTAGTTCATGTAATCATATCAAGAAAATAATATGCCTAAAACTATGATGACCATGACTCTGCTTAAAGAATGGGAAACAAATAATATGCATGTGTCACCGTCAGATTGCAAACATCGTCAGTTTCTAATCTGACTAGCCATGTCATTTCCATTTTAACTAAATTTTGAACCTGATAACGCAATCAAAATATCAGTACTAAATCTGACGAATATGTCAAAAAATGACACGCCAAATTTTCTATGATTCCTATAGTTCATAATTTGTCGTCAGTTATATGGCTAGTAAGATTATAAACGTTTTTTTTTGTATTGTAATTGTAAATATAAATTTAGTACATCAAATGTAATTTTTACACATGTATAATGACATAAGACCTGAGTCCTATGACGTCAAAGCGGTGTGCTTGTTGTGTGCGTATAAGTTTATGTTGGTAAACAATAATCCAATGACACTAACGAACGTAGTATAGTTCAGTCGATCGCTGTTGAAATATGCGGCGAGGTAAGTGAGCAGCTGCAGGTGAGCTGCAGGAGTCTCTTTTTATCGAATATGCGTAGTAGAACTGTTAAGAGCCCCATTACCGATTTCAATGTATTAACATAAAACTACTGTTTTATTAAAACCCTGTTTATACAGTACTGTTTTATAAAAATTATGTGCGAGCGATTTTTGTGCACTAAAACCAAAAGTTGTTTTCAAAAATCACTTGTCAAGTTTTGCTCGAAGGTTGGCAAAAGAGTCGGCATATTTAGAACCTTGTGCCGAACAATACGGGATCGGCGGCCCGCGGGACTTCATTATGTTGCGTTCTGTGTAATAGTTTATGGAAATGTTACTTACCACTCGATGCCCGTTTCAGCGGTTACAGGATCTAGTCAATCTGTCCAGTATAATTCCAGTCAGTTAAGTCTGTGGTCAATGATCCGTGGCGCGCGAGCGATGTTGCTCCAGCTGAAACCCGGCACTCACAATGCTCGCTTTACGACACAGCGCAAACAATATATCACGTGATAAAATACGTCCGAAAGTAATAAACTTATTCACATGAAACTGCATGAAATCGAACAGACTTGTAGGCTTCTGCTAAACGACTTCTAACCGCCCGCACTCCCCGCACAAGCCCGCGCGTCCGTACCGGGGAGAGGTTATAATCTACCCACTTTTGCGAGGAGAATAAAAGAATAATTGAGCCTACCTACTGTAAGTAATTACGTCACCAGAATACCGCGTATAAAACATATATGGTAACTATACGGAACAAACCTATATATTCGTAGTTCATGTTAAGAAGTTAATAATTTCTGCGCCAAATCGAGAGCCTTTAAAATTTTTGGTTCCAATTATTAATGTAAACAAAAAAAATGTGTATTTTATTTATTACGATTTATATTTTTGCAAAAATAACATAGAAGTCGCGCGATATTTGTATTGCGATATTTCTTAAATAACAAATAATATTAGTGGAATTTTTGAACAAGTATCATCCTTTTCATTCGCAAATAGGGTACTTATAAACTTACCAGTTTTCAGACCTGTATGCTGAGCAAGTCTGATGCCGCCTGATGTTGGCGGTGTGAAGACGCCTTTACATGAAAACAATGAAGCGAAATCTAATAAGCATGCCGTGTACCAATTAGAAAGGTAAAACTGAATTCTTGTATTATAGGTTCTGGATGTTATTGTCTTAAGTTTTCCTACATTTAAATTTAATCCTTTGATCAATTTGTAAAAATAAGCTACATAAAAAGTAGTTGGGTAAACAGAAAACTATAAACATTTTCTTCGTCTTTTTGACCTTTTCCCAATTATGTTGGGTAGGTTTTTTTTATGGAAGAAGGTGGCAAACGAGCAAGCAGATCACCTGATGTTATGTGAGCGCTACCCATAGACATCTGCAACACGCAAGTGTGTTGCAGATGCGTTGCCTACCTTTAATGGACTGGGGAGGGCATAGACTAGGAATAAGGATATTTCCTTTTCCCCGTTAACCCCTCCCCGTCGAATCCTCTTCCCATTTCCATCCTATCCTTATGAGGAAAGGGTGGGTAGGGGAAGAGGACTGAAATTAGGCCTCCGGCACCTCACTCATCAGACGAAACGCAGAGTACTTCTACTTCACGCCTGTTTTCTGTGAGGTCGCGGTATTTCACCGGTCGAGCCGGCCCATTCGTGCAAAAGATGTTGTTGTTGCGGGCACTACCACTGTTAAATTTATTATTAAAAAATAAGACTGTAGTCCATACTGTATAGGTTTTTGCTACACGTTTTTCGGCCGGCCGCCTGACGCCGATCCTCGATAGAAATTAATGATTGTAAAACCCTTGGCAAACCAACTAATGAAAACCGCAAACGTAGTGACAGAAAAAAATAGATGTGCTCAATAGTTAATTCAGTTTCTTTTAAATGAGATACATAAAACTTAATTGTGTAGTGTACATGTGTACATGTGTGACAGTCTCTGAAATCTACATGTTTCTATAATTATTAATCGATTATTATCTGCAAATGACTTATTTATTCACAAACGAGAAACTATTTTTCCTGAATACTACAACATTTAAGTACATTACTTTGTAGATAAAGTGTCCTATACTTAAATATTTTATGTTCATTAAAAAAAAAAATGAAGCTCTCATGTCCTAATCTTATTAGGATACAGTTAACAATAGCTTGTAGGCATTACTACGAGGTTTTAATTTCCTAATGGAATTACAGGTTTGATACGGAACATACATTTGAAATTTTAAACATATCATATAAATTTATGTATATATTCGTAGTATATTTATGTATATGTATATATGTACATACTCGGTGAAAACGAACCCAGCACTCACTATAGGGTACTCCAATCTCTAGGCTATGGGATCGCTTAAAATTTATTATTAAGAATACTTATGAAGTAGAATTAGGGACTTATTAATCAAGACAAAAATCATATATTCTCTGACTATACTAACAAACACAAATACATTTTATTTATAGTACAGGAACCCAAATTTTGTTAGTTCTTTTACATAAACTCTGAAACTACCAAACAGATTTTATAAATTCCTTCACCGTCATAAAGTGTTATTATTTTCAAATAACATTTGCTATATTTTTATTATTATCGAATATTCACAATCGGCGACGTCGGACACGAATAACCAGCCTTACATAAAAATGAGTATATATTTTTATTAAAACCACAACCAAATACATTGATTAAATTTGACCAGAAAAGTCGTAACAAAGTGATGAATGCTTAGAACCACCCGAGCAGAAACTAATAAACAAGTCAATTTATTTGCGACAGAAAAAGTTTGACAACTGAACGTGTTCCGGTATTTTAATTCTGTTATTTAAATATAATTGTACAACTTCAAGGTCTCTTACTGAATACTGAAAAGCATATTCATTGTAACGAAAACTTTGTTACGTGTTTTATAGATAAACGTGGAGCCGAGTTACATACACTAAAAATAGGCAAAACAGTAAAAAGAACAACAGGCCGGCGACGCTTCTCCAGTTCCTCTAGTGTTGCAGTTGTTCAAGGGCGTCGGTGATCACTTAATTTGGACTATAAAAAATATCTGAACTCGGTTCTTATTAGATGTAACAATAATATATAATAATCAAGGCAATCTTAATGTCTAATCTAAGTGACAGAAACGATCAGCTGGTCACCTAATGTGAAGTGATCACCGCAGCCCTTGAACATACACGCTAGTGGAGATTCGCGGCGGGCCTAGCGACAGATCATACCACAAAGTTGTGCAAGGCAGAAATCATTCATTTGTTTTTCATTTTTAGTTTTAACAAAATTCAAATTAAAAATCATATTTGATCTACTTAAAGTGTACTAACTAAACTAGCTGACTACTTGGCCAACTTCATTCCGCTTTAGAATTAATTTTGTTGTGTTACCTTATTAGATGTATTAATCGCTGGATGGGTTTCACACGGGTCGATTCCCTTCATTGAGGCAATTGAGATATACGACAATTTTCGTTTTGTTGTATAGCTATGGATGCATATATTATATATATGCTTTTTAGTTTCTTTCATTTCATCGAAGATAACGTCACATACGAAAAGTGTATGAGAAAACGAGTTATCTTGAATTTTTTTACGTCAATTTTCCATATTTTTCATTAGCAATTCTGCTATTCAGGGCAGAGACAAATCCAACAAACCAAAGATCAAAAAATCCGTGCAACCGTTCTTGAGTTATAAATGATGTATTAACACTAATACTTTTATAAATAAATAAATATGCGCTCACGCCCGTAACCACCAGGGGTAGGCAAGGCAGGTAACACTTTTATATACATACATATTATACATTTTCTTTACGACTAAGCATTGTCAACAGACGGCTCGAGCGCCGAGTGCCCTCTTGGGTCAATGATACTCTGACTACCCCAATATAAATAGTCCTAGAACATAAGGGTGAATGTTTGGCTCTAATGTAAAGTAAGGGGCTTGTTACCTTTAAAATAACATTGAAACGTATGGCTCTTTAAAACTTTTAGAATTTATAATTTTGTTCATAATTATATTTACATAGTTTTTAATGTGTGTAAATAATATGATCTCTTTAGTTAAAAACTTAAAAATAATTTATTCTTTTACACTACCTACTTATTTATTAAGTCAAATTATTATTTACAGTTTTATTATGTTTGTAACAAAGCTTTGTAACCATCGTTTTTATTTTTTATTCCGTCTTAAGGTTAATTATATTTAATTAAAATCACAGTGTTACATGTTTTGTTTACATAAAAAAGATTAATATATAAAGTACCCATGTATTTTTTTCAATATTCATAATTTATAATTTTTTTTTAGTAATAATTCAATGACTCCATTTGCAGTTATTTATCTTTTCGCTATATTAACTTTTACAAAAAGTCTGTTATTGTGACACAAACTAACAGGAATACGACCTCTTAGTTTGTGTTATAAAAATATAATAAAATAAATCTTTACAATGCAAAATAAACCTCTACATAATTTGAACTCCTCGTTAGCGAATTTGATCACTTCCATATTTTGTTATATCGGAAAATAATGTAACTTCGGAAATCATAATGTTCCGGAGGCGATGTAATCAGGATGGGTCAGCTGTGACGCGCGGCAAGGCCCTTTCCGAAGCCCTACGCGGCAGGGCTTCGCGTGACGCCAAAGCATCTGCCAGACAGATGGCGCCTGCGCAGAGATAATATCGCACGCCACGCACCGCAAACTATTTAGAGAAATTCAAAACAACGAATACGCCATCCATTTCATTCATAAAAATTTATTAAATATCTCACTCGATATTTACAAACTCATTGTAATAGATCTGTTAAATAATAGTCTTAAAAGATGATCAAATATCATTTGAGTTGCTAGAAGCATGATCATCAACTAATATTTTAATTTTAGAATCTGAAATTGATTTGCCATGGTGGTTTACTTATCTCCTATCAAGTGTCCTGTTAGTTGAATAAAAAATTGACGAATCATTCATAAACCGTTTTAAATAATAAATAATAGTTTTTTTTTCGGTGTAAGTTTTGCTATGTTGAAAGATTTACACGTTACTAACATACAAACCTATCCTCTATGATACTAGTATAGCTACGGATTAGTTTTTAAGTTTTTTGTTCCATAAAAGTGTAGTTATTTATTATAGTTTAATTAGTACTGTAGAATTACACATTGTTCACTTTGAATGCGCACCCGCTGCGCGGTATCTGCTCCCTATTGTTTTTATTGCAGTCTAATAGGTAATTACTACGGCATCATCGCAATAAGTGATTTGTTTTGTTATTACTCTACGCCATATGTCGGCTTAACTCGTCACTACTTCTTTTGAACATTGTAATCGATTTCTTGTTCAATTGCATCCAAGCAATCCAAGATTATATCCGTGTGTTATTTTATGTTTTTATTGTTTATGTATGTTTTATAAATTATATATTACGCACGTAATAGCGACCTAAGTTACTTTACTTTAATATTAATACAATTTATATGCGGAAATAAATAAATCACGTCCTAGATGTCTTAGCGCTACATGGAGTGATAATTCTAACAATAATTAGGTAAATTTATGAAGTATAATAAAATATTTCCGCCGCAAATCGGATACAAAGTTATTTCAACAACCACTTATAAAGGAGAGAACATCTAGAATGTTATGGTGCGTGATTTCAATGTATTCATATTTAACAGGATTTAAAAAATCCTTCAATCATTTTTACATTTGTAGACATAACAATTAATTAAGTAAATTGAAAATAATATTTTTATATAAATTACTTTATCCATTAAGATTTTAGATTTAGATAGCTAGTAATAAAATCTTTATTGCTCATTGAGAGCAAAAACTAATATTTATGAACATTTTAAAAAGATAAATTTTGAGGGGAAAATGTACTCCATCGCTCAAGTCTTTTCAATGTATTATCACTTAGACATTTTTTTTGTAACTTTATCACAAACACACAAGACAATGCCAATGTTTACCTGATGACGATAGTAAGTGAACAGGATAGCTACGGTGTAGTCGGCGCTAACGAGGGTATAAGCGCAGCTTTTGGCACTCTTAAAAAAAATCATTATGTCACCGACCGATTGTAAGAGCAGGGACTCTTGTCCTTTAAAGAAACACAGACAGTCGTAATGGCTGCTGACAGGACTGATAAATCAAAACAGGTGGGAAGGTGCGACAGTAGTTTAAAAATAAATAAGTAATCAATAGAAATTAAACCTTAAGATATGAGATAAAAATCAAATTGAATACCAGAAAATATTTATAAAAAAGTTCGTCAAAACTATTCCAAATTCAAAAAAGCATTTTCCTGACGCGTGTTGCTGACGCATGTTGCTCACACGAACCTATATAAGATTTCCTAGTAACAGAACAGCATTTGTGCTACTTACCGCGGATATTAAATATTATGACGAATATACAACATTTTATACATTAAAAACCTTGGTAAGTGCTTATAAAAATATTTGACGCAATAAAAGCGATCAAGGATTTTAGGTCAACGGAATGTTGAGCGGTGTCTGACGTCAATCAATTATCTCACTGATACTAATAAAAACTGCGTCAGCGTTCGACCTGCCTTCCTGAATAGTTATTCAGGTAGCGGTAAGTAAGAATGTTGTTGATGCATTGCCTATTGCGCTGGTCCTCGTGAGATTTGATGAAAACTGGTTATACACAAATTAGGTAAATTGTTTTTGTCACGCCATAGATAAGATAGGTATTTAAAAGGGGACTCTCGCGACTGTATTATACTATGAAGCGGTTAGACGCTGACACAAAACAGATATGAAGTCTGAACCTATTTATTGTTGAAACTATTCAGATTGTAATGCAATTTAAACTATGGGTCTAGTAGAAGTAAATACTGTGGAATTATAGTGATCAAAGAAACAGATTACTTAAAAATCATTTATGTGCTGCGATCGGGATTTGACCCAGTGTGTACGTATTGTAGTAATGATTACAGTGTATAAATGTTCATCGTCTCCCTAACCTATTCCCACGTTATGTGGAGTCGGCAATGTATGACCGTAGTCCATACTGTATAATTTTTGATTACAGTTTTTACATCTGGCCGCCTGCCTGACGTCAAACCTCCTCGGGCAAAACAAAGATAAAATAAATATAGACATGTATGTGTATAAACCACTAAATAGTATTATTGGAAAGTTTACGATATAAAAATAAAAGATTTGCGTATGTGCGACACGAACGTTAACGAAAAACGAGATTAATAATTTTGCTACGTTTGTCGTACCTAAGCAGTACCATTATTATAAATCAGTCAGTCGATTGTGATAAAAGAAAAAATCCAATGTACATATATATTATTTTTCTCCTAGAGAAATCTCTTAACATATATGCCTTCAAATTATTCTTATTTAAATACAGCGCAATTAAGTAAAAACAACGCTTCATTGTTTTATATCTGAATAATATGAAGAGATCACAAAAACGTTTTCACATGAAAGCTTGATTCATGTATAGATTAAGTGTGAGCGAAGGAAAAATTTAGTGTCTGGCGCACACGGAAACAATGAACTTTCACACGCAAGCCAGGTTGATTCATAGCAGTTTGTTGTTGAATCAAAGCGAGAAGTCAGCTTGCGGTGAGGTTGTAATTGAATTTCGTAAACAATACGTTTCTAGTCCCGGGGCCCGTATGTATTCGCAACACGGACGCTCCACCGCGCACCTGTTATTCGTTTTATTTATACCACGCCCTTTATCTAAGCAATTGTTTTCCTTTGTTTCCTCGTAGGAAGAACAAAGTAAATTAAATGTAAATAACTGTTATAGTTACACCAGTGACATATTTGATAGCGATAGTTACACTATTCTCTATTTTTATTACAATAATAATTAAATATAATAGGTACAACGTACTGAAAAATATTTATTTAACTTTAAAACATATATACTTATTCTGCAACGTAAAACCGTGACAGAGCCTGCAACAATAACATTTGTCGCTTTAATGGGCAGGCTCCACCGATGAAATACGAAATACCATGACGTCACAGAAGCAGGCGTGAAGCGTTTCGTTTGACGAGTAGGATCTTATATTTGTCCTCTTCCCTTTCTTTTCCTTTTCTAATAAGGGAAGGATGAGAAGGAGAAGAGGATCTGACGGGAGAGGGATTGAATAGGAGTAGGAAATATCCTTTTTTCTGTTCTTGAAAGATATGCAACTGGTACCCATTAGCTTGTTGCAGATGCATATGGGTTTGCACCCTCTTCCATAAAAAAACAACTATTAATTTAAAAAATGGATCCAATGATAACAAAATGCTTGTTTTTTATGCATTGTTGTATTTATGAAAGCCTTCTAATTAGAAATTGGCTATGTTTGTTATCATAGTAATATAATAATATCATAGTAAATATATGTACATCATAATGTATATGGAACACTAGTATATTACTATATTGCAGTTAAATAAATATTTACATTTTGTTTCTAAATGATCCAACCTAAAAAATCCGTAGTGTATTAGCCCGTAGCTTTTTCGCCGCGAGAAAAAACAATGGAACGATCTCTCACAAGTATCGCTTTCACCCGTCGGCAGATCAATGTAAGCCCCGCGCGATAATTGAATTGCGAGGGTCAGACCGAGCCCGGGGCTGGTATTAGTGTAACATTTGATTCATATGCGGCTTCCCTAACCAGAACTATTCCCATCTATTTAGGGGATGACTTAAGTGACTTCAATAAGTTACAGTCATTATAACATTATTGGAACTTTTACGATATTTTAGATACAGTTCTAGAGTAATAAAACATTGTCAAGAAGCGAAGCACCGAGAAACTAGTAGATTGAATGAGAATTTGAAACAGCTAAGCTTTATTACGACTTTACAAAAGAAATCATTAATTTTTAGCAAAATGTCATTAAATACATTTGACCAAGGTCTCGTAGATAATGCTAGAAAGCTATGTTTAAGTAAATTTTATCAATCTCACGAACTTATAGATGGATCTCACTTAATTTTAACTAGCAAAAATATAGACGTATTAGTATGATTGAGTTTATGGATGGTTCGAAAATGTTGATGCTTTTATTAAATGGTCGTTCCTATCTAGCGATATGTACACACTTGACTAATTTTCACATTTGAACTCATAATAATGAAAAAAAAAAACAATGCAACTTCTCCCAGCGGGTTGAAGTTCGTATTTTGCTCCTCTCCGCGAGGGGTCATTACTAAACTCCATTACACTTTTTGTGCCAAGTGTTTTGGTGGTATAACAAGGGTGAAAACGACCCTACAAAACGAATGACACGCTCTCAACTGCCTCTGTTTTTATCGCTAGTGAGAAAGGAAAACATTCAGTTGGCCTTTCTTTTATTTTTATAGCTAAGTTTGTGTTCGAGAGATTCGAAAATACCTAAATACAATAATTGACATGACTAAGTTTTTATATTAGCAAGGAGATCGTCATTTAAATGCAAAATATCGATAATTTTTAATATGATAAAAATTATCGATAGACTTTGTGTATCTTACATATTTATCTATTTATATGAGGGAACTGTACAGCACCTCAAATATCAAACAAAACGCAGAAATAAACATGTTGGCACTATGTATTCTATGAGATTATTGTAATGCTTCGATAGAAATGTGCAACAGTTGCTTTTGCTCTTATCTGGTCCTAAGTTTCAATTGTATTTACATATGAATTGATTGAAAAATTGTCCCAAAAAGAGCATGCCACACTGACACGCATACATGCTCGTCGGTTATGGGTGCTCCTTATATCGGCCTTTTTTAGTAAGCCTTTATAAGTATCTTTAATCGAAATAAGAAATCGCTTTTAAAATCACCTTTGGATCATTGTATAATTGCAGTGCGGGTATTGATAACTTTTTCTGTCTTCAGTGAAAAAAACTTAAGAGCTTATTTTTTCGTATGGAAATCGCAGAATCAAATATACAACGTTAAGTTTTTTTTTTATAAAAATAAATAAATATCCCAATGTACCATCCCTTTCTCAAACTTTCCGAGTTATTTAAGTGAGTGATCACATGGCTTAATGCGTTTGAATGCGCATAGAGGATTCGTCATCAATCTGTAAGGGGTAGGTATAATGTGCGCGTAGAGCTAGCGAGGTCTAATGCGATGGGCATATGGCGTCATAGCCGATGTTACGCTCCACCGCCGCCCAATGCTCCCGGCTCTGTCACCCGCTTCGACCTTAGCGGACACAAATCGAGATTATATCACTACAAGTGGACACCTTTCCAGTGTACGTTTCTGTGTTGTTCCAATCTTCGAATGAAATCTGTGATAAATGCGATCAAAATTTGAACAGCACTTGCGTATTTTCAACTAC
This sequence comes from Papilio glaucus, assembly GCA_000931545.1. NCBI lineage: Eukaryota > Metazoa > Arthropoda > Insecta > Lepidoptera > Papilionidae > Papilio > Papilio glaucus. The sequence goes on from JWHW01027266.1 coordinate 347,268, forward strand.
ATATTACCCGCATTTATCAGTCGGCGAATTCCTTTTCGTTGGTAAAGTTGAGATCGGCGGGAGCGATTTGGCTATTATTTTTAACTTGTACTGGTTTTTGCTATTAGATATTTCTATATAGATTCCACCATCCATCGCATACAATTAAAACGATGATCACATGAAATTCTTTTTAAAGTGAAAACCTGGTGAAAACTTTTTTAGCCGCGTTACTTTTTTAGACGATATTTGTTAGGGGAAAATCTTATAGGTTCGCGAGATCGACATGCGCAACATGCGTCAGCGATAGCGTCATCAACACCCTTATTTGAATTTAGAACAATTCCGACGAACTTTTTGTCATTTATTTTTCTTGTATTCAATTTTGAATTTGAGATGCAAGGGTCTACATTTGATAATGATTTATTTATTTTTGAACTATTGTTGCGGCTTCCATCGTGTTTTGAGTTTTCACTTGTGTCAGCAGTCCTCATGCCTGTATTTTATTTTATTTTCCTGAAAACCTTCCATCAGTGAAAGTGGAGAATAATCCAGGTACAGTCGAAAAACACGGTAAAACTATTGTCATTATAAGATTTTTGTGCATTGTCGATCATAACTAGTCAATCAAAAAATGTGTTTACTTTATTTCTATACTCTTTGTACAAGCTTTAATCAAATCGTGGCTGTATTCATGTTTAATGGAGGACTGTTTTGCTCCACTTGAGTGAAACTGAAATTCAATTTCATCAGTGAATTGAATTAAAAAAGAAAACAATTTAAATATATTTAGTCAATACTTAGATTGCATCATGTAAGTCGGACGTCTATAGGGGAAGGGGACCCGCAGCGGCGATGTCACAGGGAGTGCTAAGTGCTTCGAGGCCACATGTCGCTATCGTCTCGCTAATCTCCAGGATTTGCCATCCGATGTCCCTCGCCATTCCCCGTCTCTTTCCCACCCCAGCTAACAGTACCACCTTCTCATGTGCCTCATTGAATATTATTGCTCTATGGGGATTTTGAAAATATGGAGCCGTTTAGCGAAAGCCGTACATTGTATCCATGTCGTGGAATTATTCATACTCGGCTCGGTGCATTTATCACTTAATGGTATTAGTTATTAGACCGTTTAATCGCTCGATTTGCGACTTTATAGGCCGAGATTAACTTTATAGTGCAGCGAAATTTCCCGTCATCAATAAGCTTTGCAACGAACGATGTTCGGTGTTTACTTTAAAACTTTTTTTTACTTCGCTTATATCATTATATTTTATTTATTATAACAATCGAGTGACCACGGACTACTTTGGCCGAATTTTATACGTCTACATAAAACCTATATTTAAAGAAAGTAATAAATATTTTTCTTTATTTTATTTATCATAGTTCTTTGTTACTGAATATAGGTAAAAAATTTGAATTTGAAGACTTATTAAGTCAGTGTTTTCTCAAATCCATTGAGTAACATAGTCGTGAGAGAGCTCCCACAGACTTTGTTGATCCAACGACAAAAGAAAATCTCCAATGTTAGCACTTCCGCAAAGATTTGAATATGAAATTATTTTTAAAAATCAATTCTTCTTCTGCTAGTTTAGTAGATTCTCTCGGAATTTGACAATCTTGTAGGCTGATTGGTAGAAAATTTCTGATATAATCTGTCCTGTTATTTTTTTATGAGAAAAAATAAAAATGGTAATTATACTGTGTCATTCATCGAATTGATCAATTCGATGAATAAAGTTAATTCATTTTTCGCTTAAAACCATTTTATTGTTATTTAAGAAAATACATTTGATTTCACTACTAAGAACCATTATATTCGACGTCAAAAGTCAATGTCTACTCTGTACAGTGAACATAATGATCGCACGGGCTGTCATCGCACCATGCGCCATTCAATACATATGCCAACTTCTGTACGTCAAGCGTAATGTACAAATGCGATAATAAGTAAATTAATCTTACTCACATAGTCTTAAGGTCGAAATTTCAATAAATTCTTTTTTGTATATCGCAAAAACATTGGATTTAAAATGACTGAATTTTAGGGAGGCCGCTTGTCATTGCTTCCCTTACCCTAAATGCGTCCCTTTCCGTCTAGCCGGATGGGCAGACAGGTTAACTTTTGTTGTTCTACAAAAGCCGTGCATTACAAGTCCGATTGTTGGCACAAATGTCGGGAATTACACAGCATTTTGTGTTTGCCGATAATTATTTCAAGCTCTAATTCATTAAAGCGGCGCGGCGTTCCCGTTCAGTGATTTGATTTCCATTAATATAAAAAAAAAAATTACGTTGGTTAAATTCGACTAACCGATTTCACTTTTTTATTCATATTTAAATATACTAAAGCCCTTTTTTTTAAAAGAGGTAAATTAGCTTTTAGTTTTTTTTTATTTTAATACAAATTCTATTTTATACAAATTCTTCTTTTTTTCAGCTTTGTGTAAACGTATACAACTGCAATAGCGATTATATTTCACGGAGCTATCAATAATTGCTTGTCGTATGGTAGTGTTTCTGCGTTAGACACTACCATTTATTTAGATGTCAATTTTTATAAATACATCTAAGAACATATTATTGCAAAAAAATACGGTTCATGAGTTGTTTTTATAAAACCCAATCACATAACCAAATCCTATTTATTATGACGAACAAACAAAAATCCTTCCTTTAATACGACAGCTTGTCTGAAAAGGTATTGACATTTTGTATAAACAAAAGAAATGTTGGAATATTTCTTTGGCGAAACGAAAGTCAATAAAGGTTTTGAGGCCGCGTGCGGGTTTCAGGCGCGGCGCGGCGGGGCGGGGCGAAGGCGCCTGGGGACGGGGTACTCTTCTTGATTACAGAACGCCCCGTACCCCTCACTGAACCCTTATAGTTCTCCGCTTCGTCGGGAACAGGTTTACAGTGTTTTGCTTATTATTATTGATGCAAATATAAATAGTCAAATAATTTAACAAGTGATCATTTGTTATCTAAATTGATCACTTGTTATAATTATTGTTCGAATAGAATATATTGATTTACTTGCTTGCTTATATGTTGATAATATTGGCACTAGTTATACTGAATATTTAACGAGGATACATACAGTCTTAAGAAATTAAATTGAAGACAAACTATTAGATAATAGGAAAGATCTACTTTAGAAAAATATTGTAGTACCTTCTGTTTGCTAAAAAAAAGCTTTTTATATGTTTAAAATGCCTCGATAATTTCATAAGTATCATAAGTGTTTTAATAATAAGTGACGTAATAACTCACGTATGAGACGACCGTAAATATATTTAACTACAGTAAATTGTCATGTTATGTATAGACTATCTTTCCATTTCCCTCGTGGAACTTCTTGAGGACTTCTAATTGGTTACCATGGCGACGCCTATATCTCCCCAGTAGATAATAAAAATACTAGGTTATTGAGGTTAATCTTTGTCTGGACATGATGAAAGCTAACGTGGTCGTAGATACTCAGCCACAGTAATAAATTAAGGTAGGGTAAAACAAATCTATACGTTTTAGAAATATAATAGTGCGCATCAATATATTTGTATCTATATTGGTAGTAATGTCAATTGTAATTAAAGTAAAATTTGAAAATAAAAGTAAAATTTATTAAAAAAAACGATGTATACAGAATATTTAGACTCTGCGCCCTTACTATACTGCCAAGGTATACGTCTTGTGGCCTGATACGTGTTTGTTGCGTGCTTTGTTTTACTTTTTACTGAATCTACTATATAATATTAAAAAAATAAATAGATGTTATATTTAAATTTGTTGGCTCGTGATACTTTTACCATCTCATTTCTTATACAAAGCAAACGCATATTTTATTAGTAGGTATTGCAAAGCACTTAGTTGTGCTGTATTGTCACCATTGCATCAGTTACCATTAGTTAAACGCCCTACTCGTATCGCTGGTTAATGTCTTGTATAAGTCTTGCGTGAGTTAACTACCGCAAAACAAAGAACGAAACGAAAAATAAATGCTTTGATAGTTAGTAATTATTAAAATACTCCTACATTTAAAGTGTATGTTAAAGATGAGATAGTAAAGCACAAATTGTAAAGCGTAGTCTCGCAGCGGCCGTGCTGGGCGCAGGTGGCGGTGCCGAGATTACTCGCATCAAACTTGCACGAAGATACGACCCGTGCGCTCATAAAAATACATATTCTAGCAGAAGGGCCCCAGCTTTTAATATGGGGCGGCGGTAATGAGCATCCCTAGGTCGTGCATCTCCTTAATTTTCTCTTCAAATACCCATTGAGGCGGATTGCGAGTCTTTAGTAATTGTTTAATGAGGTCGAGGTGAAAACGTTTAGGAAATACCTTTAAGTAAATTTTGTGACAACCCTATAAACGATATTTATTACAACGATATCACAACGATTAAATTGGCATAGTAATTATATACATTAAGAAAATAAATAAAAAACATACCTACAAATTAAGAGGCTGGCCAGGCCGTAACTCTTGTTTTGTTGCGGATATAGAAAGAGAAGCTATGGACACACGACTGGTCTCCTACCTTTTATAGAAGATATACGTGCGTTCGTACTAAGCGATTTGAATCTTCGTTCATCGTGCGCACGACAAAGGATTGGAACATGTTAAAATCAGGTGGGATCGTGGTCAAGCGCTAGTTTATTCATATACAAAAAGTGAATCAATTCCTTTGGTGTGGCGGTTACCTTAAATATAAGCGGTTTACGTGATGTAACGTGACTACGGCAACTCCTACCATCAAACGCAACAATAAGAACAGTTACGAATGCGTTGCCAGCCTTCTCCTTGCGACTGGATAAAGAAACGAAGAGAAGACAATAATTTTCTTTCACAAGTTTTAGGACATACCCGAGTTCAAAATACTAAAATACAAGTGTATCTCTCGCCGATTTATCAGTTGTGTCTACTATTTTCAAATATTGTTATGGCCAATTATATAAAATATAGCACAACATAATATACCTAACGTGTTACGAAGTAAAGTGATTAAATCTTTGAAAGAAAACTTAAAGTGACTTTGAAAGAAAAATTGAAGATGCCTACGTAACTTTGATTTATTTCAAAAAATTTACGTATATTCGATTTATTATAATAGAAGTAAAAAAGCGGCTACCTCCATGTAATTACCCACGCAACGGTCGCTCCCCTTACCATCTGCCCCACGCGCCGCGCTGCACCCACTTTGTTTTGATATGAATTTAGTGGGGAAAAAATGTATACTTGTTAAGATAAAAATCACTTGGTTAGCGCAATTAGTCATTTCATTGCATCAAAATTATAATGTACTAGCGACCCATTCCGGGTTTACACACGTACAGTACCACAGAGCATATGAAAAAAATTGTTTACGTCAGAATGTCGTACCC
>JWHW01027266.1:357721-384571 GCA_000931545.1 Papilio glaucus
ACGTCACGTGCCCTGCAATCCTGCACCACCTCGCTATATCCAGATTCCATGTATCACAACTACGTCCTCGCAACACCACACACACATCGAGCGCCGGCTCGAGGGTCTAGCATACCGTGCGAGCCGCGCGTACTTCACCAAGCCGATAGCAGTTCGAGCGAGGCAACGGGCCGGGAACGGTGCACCGGAGGTCGCAGCGCGGACGAGAGCCTGCCCCGCGCGCGGCACCGCCCACGCCCGCCCAACACGCCGCTCGCTCTGCGCACTACCCTCCTACCTCCCATTGAGAAGTCATTTTTTACCCCCTGAATCTGATAAACCCTCGGGCGAGAGGGGGCGGCCGGGGCTCCCCCGCCCCGAACTAATTTGCCGGAGTCGTACGACACACCCCTGGTGCTTACATCCATCTACAATATTACTCCGGCACGTTATCCCGTTCGCGGGGGCACTGCGCCTCTACTCATCTAGCGTCGTTGTCAAGAAAGGGAATTTTGAAATTGTAATTGTGATGATATTTCTGTACAATTTTATTTCAAAACTCTCAGTATTCTCGTAGTAGTCGTATTGAAACAAGATACCTGAAAAATGTATTAATGCAAAACTAACAAAATAACCAATTGGTTATTACGTCACCAACCTAGTCTAATCAAATTCAGAGGGCATGTACCAATTTGTTGTAACAGATTCTCGTGGTTAATTTCCGGAAACTGGTAAATACCATACATTAAAATTCGATTTAAATATGTATGTTTTTTATCCTAAACTTAATTGCAGGCGATTTCAATATACTCTTTGCTGCATAGTGTCAAAATGAAACAAATTGACATTTTGTCAAAGGTTACAATACTATCTTTCAGCTATCCTATATTAATATTCATAATACGTCGAGTGTACTTTGTATCTATTTAGTATAAAAATGTGTTAATCTTAAAGGTAAAATGGAAATTTGTAACAAATATGATCCTGATAATATTTTCAAAATCTTCGAATTGATTGAATTTCCAATATGTTTCGTGGGTTTATCCATTTCAAAACAGATTAAGGTGGAGAGCGATCTGTGCACATCTGCATATCTTAAAACAATGCATGAAGGCACCTTAATGGTAGGTAACATATCACTAATACTAATAATTCTGGCCCCGTAACCTACATGTTTAGGTTATGCTGGGTTGCAAATTCCAATACATAAGAAAAATTTCAATAATGATTTTCAAATACTATAATGCGTTGGTTTTCGGGCTCCGTTGTTTCTCAGTATACAACTATTCAACTTCTGTTATATTTTGTTGGCTTATAAATTTAGTGTAAAAGCTGAAAGCGGCTTTAAATTAAACTCGTTTGAACGCTTAACAGTTTGTGACTTGGTAACGTAATATCCTTTAAGATCATATCTTTATAATTATATGGCTAACCATATTCCTACAATAGATATTAGATAGAACTCTGGGTAAAATTCTATGACCGAGACATTAAGTGTACATTTACTATAATTTTTAAAAATGACCATATTTACATTATTATTAACACTAAGTAAATAAGTCTGACATCTTTGAAAAGTTAACACGAAATAAGCAAATGCGTAATTTTGAAAAGTTAGTGCTGCTCTCATACATGATGTAACATATTCGAAAACTCTAAAAATACGCAAGGATAAAAAAAATTATCAATATAGTTTATAGTGGGGAAAAGTATGAAAATAAAACTATAGAAATAAAAAATGAAAAGCAGTACAAAAATAAGTCCAATGGCAAAAACAAATAATATGAGATCTGGTTGGTGGTTAGTTTGAACGCCCTAGAGTCACTTCTGGCTAACAAAGCATAACCTAACCTAACTTATTTTTTTTAAATAAAGCAAAAATGTTTAAAAACTAACCAAATTTTTGATAATTTTTGTTTTTATATCTCGGGTGCTGGATTTTGGGGGTTGCGGGTGAGGGATTGGAAGGGAGTATTCCCGCTTCCTTCTAATACCTCTCCCATTAAAAGAAAACATATTGTGCATGAGAAAATTAAAAAAGAAATATATAATCGAATACGCGATTAACAAAAATCAAATTTCAAAATATCGATTTTAAAACGTAGCGACTAAGATCAACACGTTATCATTTTTGACGTGCAGTAATAAAATTGTAAATGTCGTAATTATTTACTACGTAAATGTATGATATTATTTTATTTTATTTTCTGAAAAATGGATAAGAAGCAAGGGTTTTTATTTTGATAATAATATAAATAAGGTCATTTTCTATCATTATGAAAATTACAATGAGTAATGTCTCGGTCATAGAATTTTAGTTTTATTGGAAATCCATAGAAAATAATTTTAAAAAGACTTGTATATCGTTTAATAATTTGTTTGCTCTTATCACCACAATACAACTAGACAACACATCAAACAAAACGCAGGAATAAGGACGCGATGGGTGTCACGGTTCCCCACCTACACTCATACACGGCTTGGTTGACTATATCACCGATAAATAACCTATGTTTATGTTTTAAGAAATTTGAAGACGCACGTGACATATCTGCATCTCATAGAGCTTTCAATACAACGAATATTGACAATCATACAATAGAATTAACTTTTAAACCTACCAATGAATGCATTGTGGGGCCTAAACAGTTAAAAAATAATGATAATAGATTTGTAGTCGATTTGCGACTGATTCATGTGGATGGAATAAGATGCTGTAATAATGAATTGCATGCAGAAATTGGCAGATACTACATTTGCGGACAGTTTGAATACATTAAAATATCCCATAAACCAAAAGTCTTGGACTTTGGAGAAGTACCACTAAATAAAAAAATGACGACACAATTAAAGATACAAAACGATTCTAAGTTCACAACAGCTAAGGTTTATTATCAGAAATCCGTTAGCTTCGAAGTATTGCCACAAGTATTCTGTATAAAACCTGCCTCATCCCAAGACATATTTATAACTGTAAAGCCCAATAGTTTAAAAGTGGATAATAAAATTGAATTTCATATAACAAATCCTTATGAATTGATTCATAAATCAACAATGAATAAGAATCCCATAGAGTGCACTGGCAACATAATACCTTACAAAATCTCATGCAAAATCAAGGTCGTCTGCTCCAAAAGATGTCACCCTATACTAGTTAAATCATTACATACATTATACGAACCGAATCATTCCTACACTTTTGTCAACGATGAGCTATCTAAAGTTAAAGAGCATAAGAAAAAGGCTTTTGAATTTTTGACTGTTTGTAAAATGTCAGCTTTAACCAAAGTTGTGTCTGAAAATAGAATTATAGAGAAAGATCGATGTTGTATCGATGCAGAAAATAAATCACTGATGTCGGAAAATATGTTTTGTAAACCAATTCCAAGAACGCTATCAATTTATGATGTTTTCTACATATTACCCCAACCTACAATCGTTGACTTCGGCCGAGTTGGATTAAATTCTTACGCTGAGAATGCAATAACAATTGAAAACAATAGCATGTCTGATATCACACTAGATTTCTTTCAAAATGAATATATCTCTTACACGGAAAGAAAAGAACAAATTTTAAGGATAAAGTTAAAAGCAATGAAAAAAATAAAACTATTTTTATTCTGTTTTGGTCATATAGAAGGAAACTTTTCGGGTTATTTCGAATATACTATAAATCAAAAATATTTTCGACAACATTCATACACTCGTCAAATAGGTAACGCAACCCTAATGTTATCAGATAAAAGCTTAAAGTTTGGCATGGTAACCATGGAGGCTTTTATAACATCCTTACCGATAAAAATACATAACTATTTTAATGTCACCGTAGACTTTACGTGGAGCACTCCCAATGACGACATGCCGTTTGAGGTAGTTCCAAGAGTGTGCTCACTCCCAGGAAATACCTGCAGGATGTGTAATGTAATATATAATTGTAGACCAACAAAAGCAAAATTGTTTGAAATTGACTTAAACTTGAAGACGAAAGTGATTCCTGTGGAACTGTATATTGTAACTCGGAAGCTTTCAATAAAATTCTTGAGATCCACCATGGCATTAAATGATATTGCCTTAAATTTAGAAACAGTGGAAAAACTCAAATTGGAAAATTCTTCACGTGAAGTTGCTTTCTTTTATGTGGTCGAACCTCTTTTACCCGGCATTAAGATAGAACCTATGAGTGGAGTGATAGGCCCAAAAACTATTATATCTTTTGATGTTATTGTAAAAATTTCTAGTGTAATAGAATTTAACTTTGACCTAGTCCTTAAAATAAATAATAAAGAAAACGTTATAGTACCAGTCAGCGGGAATGTCGTAGAGCCGAGAATAAACATTCAACCAAAAAATATTTACATGTCGCGCATACCGTGCAATATGTTAACATATGTTCAAATAATCTTACAAAATACAAGCAACGTCAAATCAGAAGTAGAGGTAATCGACTGTAACGATGAAAGTTTTAATGTTTACTATAACAAGGGAAACGAAAAATGTAGACTGACGAAATTTGATATTGATGGAGGACAAACTAAAACAATTTTTATACAAGTCTATGGTACATTCCGAAGAGAATACGATTTTTACATGCCTTTTAGAATAAATGGATTAATAGGCCCACCTAATAATAATTCACTATCACATGATCTACGTTATTACATCGACAAAAACGAGCAGTAAGTTTTATCATAATATAATTATGTAATAGTAGAACATTGTTTATAAATTTAAATTTATTTCTAAAAAAATATTACAGGCTTTATGAAAATAATCCGAAGGTAAAAATAAAATCGATAAATAAGGAAATCAGTTTTTGCCGCCTTAATGGTGTAATAAGTCTGCCACAGCTGGAATTTTCCGTTAATAATTTTGAGATATTGTACAAAACAAATGGTGATAATAATATCGAGTTCACGATGAGAAATGTTTCAAAACAGAATTTGTATATTACAATATTAATATCAAAAATAGCGCCAAATTTCTCTTTAAATTTAGTATCCGAAGAAAATTTATTAATGACATCCGAAAATTACCTGAAATTTGAATTGAATGCGTCAAAGGCCGCTAAATTTTGTTTAAACTTTCATCCTAAAGGACCTGGCAGATTTGTATCTGTTGCTTTGTTATACCTTGGCACAAACACGACACCTTATTACAACTTAACATTTGTCGGTGTTAATGAAATGCCTACATTAATTGCAAGCAAATCCCGCATAATATTTCCGTCGACATATGTTGGTAAAACAATGTTTAATATTATCTCTTTCAAACTAGATCATGAAACAGATTTGAGCTCATTTTCATTTGTAACGAATAAGCAAACGTTTACAACAGTAGAATTGCTGGATCATGAAATTATAGAGAACGAGGCGGCAAAAAAATACACATCTGTAAATGCAAAAATAACTGTTTATAGTGATAAACCAGTTGTAGCCACTTCAACGGTTACATTTAAACATTCTAGTGGCTCGAGTTGTGATATAGAAATCAAATTCTGTTTTACATACTGTCCCCTGACGTTACATGCAGAATCAATTGTCGACTTCGAAGATAATCCATATCCATATTATCCAGTCGAAACTCAAATTGATTTCTTCAACTACATGGAAAAAAGTTCACAATTTATTGAAAGGTGGATGTTTTACCAAGGATTTAGAAAGGAGCTGTATCCGAAAATTCCTGAAACACTTACTGCTTTGTCAGTTGCTATGACATCTCAAACTAAAGAAAAATCTAAAGGAATTAATGTTTCGTATCTTAGTTTTATTAGAAGGATTGCAGGACCGTTACTAAAGCATATACATAAAGTTGAGTAAGTATTACATATATACATTGTAAATAATATACTATTATAATAAATAAATGATGCATGTTCTAACCAATAGAAGCAAAGCATATTTTGTTGGAAACATGGTTATTATAAATGTACATATAGCCAAACATGATTCCAACAAAATATAGGTTTTAACAACGAATTTCGCTGTTTCCCTTTCAGATTCTTTATATAGATACACATAATACCCGCTATATAACTCTGCTATTACATTTCACCAGTCTAGGGTTTTGTTTTTTAATATTTATTGTATTTTTTTTAGAGTATTTGACGCAGATGAAGCAGTCAGACAAGTTAAAGATATTCATGGTGTTTATGCAGAAATTATTAAATTACTAAAATCTCGCGGAGCTAACGTATGGGCGCTGGAGGCGAAATTTCTTTTAAGTTATGATCAATTCGTTACTTACGTGACAAATGTATCACCTAAAAATAAAGCTGATACATGTTTCATCCAAGAAATTTTAAATGATGCTACATTATTTAAAAGATTGAACAAACAATGTTGGATAGACTTTATCTTACAGAGCTACAAGGTTTTTATACTAGACAGCTGCTTTTTCGATTGCGTTTGCGTAAGTTCACAGCCAAGAGATATACTGAATTCTCTAATTAATTGGTATAACGATCAGCTAAAAACATACTATGTGCAATGTCTTAAAGGTGAAACGGTAAAATGTATAAAAAATATCACAACGGATTTGTCTGACGGCATTGCTATAATTGCAGCATTTTTAAATCACTGTTCGTTCCTCAAAGAACACTTCTCAATATACAGTACGGAAACTGAGTGCAAAACTGATAACGGAAAAATTAATAACGCGTGCCTTATTATCGAAGCTATTAACCAATTACGGCTTAATTTTCCACTATGTAGTACGGATTTTCTTGAACCAAATTTTTTACAAATGTTTTTTTTATCCATTAATTTGTATGTTGTTTTGCCTATGTTTAAACCAAAAGACATTATAAAATTTAATCCGCCGCTCTTAAGAAGCTCCACACGAAGAGTATCAATAAATCCAGTAAGTCAAGAATCTTTAACTCTTGCTTATTTCCTGCTCGATAACTCGAGGAATACTTTTAGCGTCGAAAAAATTATCGCTGGTGACACTGCGAAAAAAGTTGCCGTAAATGTTACTTACAATGCTAATTTTGTTGATAAATGTAAATCAATTCTATTAGTTCATGGGTATAATAAAACACGAATTTTTGATACCTATATGGTATTTATACTTATGGGATGTGTGGAATCTTTAACTCCTTTAAGAAAATGTAAAGTTTCGGGGCCTAATTATCGACCACAAAAAGTCGATGTATTTGTATCGTCACCTTTCACCACAAATGCTACATTTCGAATGTTTATAATAGATGAAGAACCCTCTATACCAATAACACTTGAAGAAAATCCAAAACGTAAGTTTTACGCAACAGGACTCCATCTTATTGATACAGATGTAACTTTACCTGGCATACCAAAAGAAAGTGGACAAGATGTTTTGGAGCACAAGGTGCATTTCCTTCTGATCTCTTTGAATGCCCAAATCAGCAACACATGGGTCTGGTTTAAAAGTAATGTAGGCGAATTCTTCATAAAAGTGACGTCACAACCACGTTGTGACATATTTCTCGATACGCTGTTTGTTAAAGTTCCCGCATGGCCGATACCACCGTGCAGTTGCGGTGAAGCTTGTGAATGCTATCGAACTACACTCCTGATGATTCCTCATCGCAATGACATGATGATTAAATCTCTACGTGGTGCACTATTAGAAAGAGCGTCTGAAAAGATGGTTGAAATCTTTGATCGGTTAATAGGTAATATATGCTTATTATCTTAACTTTATGCGAGTATTCGTACCACATACATAGATGTCCCGATAACAAATGTACCATATATTACTAAATGTTATAAAATAGTTGACGAACAATTTTTTATTCATAAAAGAGATTTATTCTCATTTTTATTGTTTTATTTTAATGTGCAAATACCACGTTAATCTAAATACGATCTAGAAAGTATGAATTTAGGTGACTAGGGTCCTCTGCCAGGATAACTTAATTAGAATGTCCTATTAAGTAGTAAGATATAAATTGAGAAATTTAGAGTAAAAAGTAAGAAAAATAAATAAAGTAAATTGAGTTGTTGTGAATAGTTGAGTTACTAGTATAAGTTGCACAGTACAACAGCTGTTCAGGTTTATGCTTTTATTTGAAATTAACCAGTAATCTATGACATTATAAGTACTTTAAAAACAGTGATTTTTTTTAATATGGACTGGAAAATAAAATATACATGAAAATTAACTTGCAGAGACAACCACAGGGAGGATTATACTCGGCATGCTTTTATCTGAAGGCGGAACAAATATACCGGAAGTACAACACATCCTGCGTAACGAGACCTCGTTTCGAGTGACGGCGCGCTCGCTTGAGCCGCGGCTCGACCGAGTCATACTGGCCCAGTACAGTGAACACATTTTAGCCCTGCCGATAACGGTACCTGTGTGCGATAAACCTGAGAAATTCTCAGTCACTTTCACCTCAGATTGCGGTATGGATGTACGCACATATAAAGTGGTCTTCACTGACAATGAATAAATTTGTAATTTCATAGTCTCGATGATTATACAAAATGTAAAATTTTTATATAAACTAGATTTTGTTATCATAAGGTTTATTGACCTATTTTACAATGCTTGTTAAATTAGTCTATTAGTTAATCTTTCTTAACTTAATTTATCTTATAACACAGTTATCTTTGTCTTTTTAGCTATTTGGGTCGTTTTGTATCGTATTTCTGTGCTTTCAATTAAATTTAAGAATAAAACTGACGTTTAATTTCGTCATTTTCAGCACGTGTTTTGCGTGCCGCTAAACAGTACTTAGATACAAATTTAACACAAAATTTGCAGTGAATATAGCACTCCGACCTTGAAGTTGCAGGCTTAGGCAATCAAATTACAACAAATGCTTCCTTGAACATTAATTTCCTTGTTGTATAGAAAACTAATGGACTTCTATTCGAATTTATTGTAATATTTGTAGTATAGATTGTGCTAACTTATAAGTAAGTTCTGATCGTACTTTTGATAGTGAAAAAACATCAATTCTTTCATCAATGAATCAAGACCAATTGATTGCCCTAAAACCTGGCGGTACTTAAAAGATTTTTTAAAAAATCTAAAAACACAAATACTATATGTATTATATACCTGTCAGCCTTGATATAGTTTGAAGTCGCGAGAAGCTACACGCTTTATGGAGCTAATATATAGGGTGTAACCGAAGGGATAGAGCAACGGTGGAAGGGAGGGGGAGTCAATATCTACTGATTTAGCTCAATGTATAATATGTTCAGCGATTTTCAATGATACCAAAGTTATTTGATTTTTTGTTAATTAATAGAGAATTTCAGACTGTGAATGTGCATCCAAAATATTAGGTATACGCAATTTTTTTTTCGTAAACAATCTTAATAACGGGGCTTTCGGATCATACTGCACTTTTATAGTAGGTTTTACTACACTACACTATTAGTAGTAGGTTAAGTTCTCAACTTTCTTAAAATGATATTAGTTCCACACGCTTTAATTTAATTTTTTACCCTGTATCATTTTTTAGGAATAATTTCAAAAACTGCGCTCATGTCTGGAGAATAAATCCTGAAACCTACACCGTTGATCTACACCTTCTGTTACGATTTTTCACACCCTCAATGTACGATTTTTCAATAAACAAATGTACTTTTCCCGACATCGGCCCAAATTGTATTATTACCGATTTTCATGTCCAGCACACATTTAAATTATTAAAAGCCATATATTTTATTCCTAATAGAAGCTTCGAGAACCTTAAAGGTTTTGCCATTTTTTTTTTGTTTTTCTTTATTATATTTATTATACCTACGTTAAGGCTAAGATTAACGCACAACAGAGGTGTAGACACATTTCTACTGTACACGACCACTGCTCTCTTGATAAAGGGTGTTCTTTATTTATATTTGCTTTTAGTATTTAGTCTGCCGTTGGTTAGGTTAGGTTATCGTCATTAATAAGTCGATAAATAAAAACGTCTCGATGGATAGAAAAAATATAACCTAAAATAATAAATAAAACGGTTGCTATTGTATGTGATTTAAAGTATATCTTTACACAATTATCTATAATTCGAAGTTATATGAGTTATATAGAGGGCAACAGCTTGTTTCTTTATATTTTAAAGTGAGCACAGGATTCGCACATTTTTCCCTCTATTATTCGTTTTCTGCAATCAAATGCAAGTTATGTTAACGTCCATGCGTCAGTTTTATATTCCAATTTTATTAAGATTTAGAGAATTATTTTGCGTATTACTAAGCTAGTGCGCTTTACAATGTATTTTGTTTTGACTGTGGTCAACCGCACGTATTGATTTTGATTTAAAAAAAATGTTCGTTCTGGCCTTATGTTAAATACCTAACTCAATCACGAGCTCTATTTAGTACTTTTATGTTTTTTCTAGAACCTTCAGTAGCTTTGAAATGTAAAAAACTAATGGTTATAGAAAGTTAACCACAAATTGATTGCGATCGTGTGATTTTCAGAACCTTTTATTGTATTTAAATCAGCGAATCTTCTTGAATTCCTTTTGCACGTGGAATATTGTACTGATATGAATGCCAACTATTGAGTTGCGAATTATGAGTACGCTTTATACCTTCTGTAAACCTAAGAAGCTGATGTAATACTTGCCGTTTCGTTCGGTCGTGTGCCTTTCTCCGCTTTCTAACTAACATAGTGTAATAAGATGGAGTCATAATTTACTAGTTCAGGGAAGACAGCGACTTGTAACAGTCTACGTACGTATCAGTAAGTTGTAATCCTGTGAAACAATCAAACAATCCTTTTTTATTTTATATGAAAGTGAATTGGCGCATAAAATCTCGTCCTTAAGTAACTGCACCTAGTTGTCGGAGGTACTGATCACAGTAAGTTGGTGTAGCTTTCATGCAATTAATTTAATGACGCAAATACACATATGGAGTCGGAATGGTGTAAACAACTTGAAAAAAATAATTTCTTAAATCACGTAGTAACTGGAAAAAAATAATTTTAAAATCACATAATAACTTGAAAAAAATAATTTCTTAAATCAAATAATAACGTGATTATAGAAATAATTTTTATGAAGTTCAACAATCTAGATTATTGAACGTTTTCGGTTGTTCTACACCATTCCGGTAATACAAACAAAACTATGCAAATTCGTCAAATTGTAAATAGCTAATCAAATTTCCAATTTTCAATCAGCGTATAAACTAATGATATTTACAATTTTACTTTGAACTATAAAAAGAACACGCGGCGGTAGCTTTACCGCTGTATAATATCAATAAACAAAGCTTAGGTACATCACTGTATTACCAGATTTGATTGGAAAGTTGTGTTTAAATACATAAATACACGAGGACACAACTAAATCGAGTTGGGTTTTTCTGAGGCTTTTTTTTCACGCAAAAAGATGATTATTGATTGATGAACGAGTTGTCAGGTTCTGTTTCTCGGTCCAAATATGACATAGATCCTTTAATGAGAATAATGAAACAGATCAGATGGGGTTGTAGTCAAGTACTAAGTTTTATCATTTAAAAAAACTATGCTGTTTGCTAGCATGGTGATTTATGAGAACCTAAGAAGTATACATGAATGTTATACAATACAATAATTTGAAACGACAACCAATCAACGGCAGGATTTCTTAATGGGCGTAAACGTGTAATATAAACCATTTATAATTTAGTAAAGTTAATCTTTTTCTTAAGTTGATCAAAGAATCAATACAAATTGCAACTGAATATAAAAAACACAGTCCCGGTAAGCAGGTTCCCGTGATCATCGAAGCGATGTTCGGAAGTGGAGAGGTGATGGCACCGCACCGCGCCGTCTGCCACCTTGACCGAGCCACTGGGCCATGCTTACCCGACCGATAACAATGTAAAAACGCGAAATGTACGCGCATTGTTTGATAATAAAAAAATAAGCTGTGTATGACAAATCAATACATTATCTCTAAGAATTGTAGAAGTACAAAGAAACAATAATACTGTAGTATAATTAAAGGCTTATCTTTTATCTACATAAAAACTGGCTGTTACCGCGACTTAGTCCGCAATGAATCCAATAAAAATCAATAATCCATCCATCCATCGCGCAAAATTAATAAAAACTTATTTTTATTAAGTTGCTACAACCATGTACAATATTATCTTCAGCGACGCAAGATTTTATTCACAATTCCGTTGGTTATTTACTTGATTCTGTTCAACCTTGGTTCCTTTGTGCAAATTAAATTAGTCTTAGTTTTCCCTGTTCCCAATTTATATGCGGTTGGTACAACCGGTTTTCGTCTTCAAAGTCGATCTATCATCCCTAATTTCGACCGTCACTCCCTTCTTAATCATGTCACCTTTCACACAATCCGTCCATCTCTTCTTAGGCCTGCGCCTACCGACATACCCCTCCATAATCAGGACTAAAACTCTACTTGAGGTCCCATTGTTTCCTCCTCAAAACATGCCCATATAATGCTAACCTTTCGCTTCTTAATTTGTCAAACATAGGTGCTACTTCCCCTAATACACATTTTTCAGGGATGGAAAGTAACCTATGTGCTATTCCAAACTACAATATATCTCTGTGCCAAATTTCATCCAGATCCGTTCAGCCGTTTCGGCTTGAAAGAGTAACAAACATCCCACCGCATTCCGCATTTATAAACTTCCGCATTTATAACATTAGTAAGAAAACAATGTTTGTTTGTTTGTCCTCTATACGTTCCTAAACCATTGGTCAGATTACGATGAAACTTCACTTCTTCGTTGCAGCTAGGGGCCCAAAAATATGTATAAATAAAAAAGTGTTTTTCGCTTTTAAGGAAAATTTTTGTACAATGCTTTGACTTTGATATTTGAAAAGATGCCAATAATTTTGACATATTTGAAGAGACTACTAATGAACAGAATTTGCGACCATGCATTTGGTTGGACGTTTTTACTTTACGTGGCATTGCAACGCATGCTAGGTACAGCTAGTATGTCATATTTATAATTACTAACAACTATAGAGTAACGGTAGCTACTTTACCGTATAAACTCTTTAGAAAAGACATTGACAGTTATAATCAAAATTTAACATGGGAAAATTACTATCTTATATGCAATGATATTATAACAAATAATTATATATATAACATACAAAATCACCAGTCAAAAGTTCCAAAGAAAGTAAAAGCAACATTTACACGTGTCAAATTGTCTAAAAGGGTAGCGTAATTAAAATAATAAAAAAAAGAGGACAGCTCGTGTTTATCACTTAGCGTACATGTAAACACATGACATAAGATAAATTAAATGCGTTCCAATTGGGACGCTTTCGAGTCTTCACTTTTCGATTTCTAATGGAATATGTAGTATATTTTTTACTTTGTTATATAATCTTGATCCTTGTTGAAATATTGCGATAAGAGTCCAACAGCAGACCAACACCCTGCTCCATCTGCAGCGTAATAAATTTGGTTTAAAAAACATGAGAGTATATTTTTCAATTAGGTACGTTGTTTTGATTATTCTCAATATTCTGATATACTTGCTTTGAATATTTTTCTTAATTTTTAATGTATGCTAGTCTTGACCTTTAGAATACTACAGACGCTAAATTCGCCCTTATACCTCTTGAATAAGATAAAAAAAAATCCTGAGGAAGCTACTGAAAGGGAGAGAGACTGATAATATATTATAATAAATATATCGTATTAAGTTCTTACAGTAATAATACGGAGTAGCTCTGGCGGACGCTCGTGCACCGTAGAAAGCTAGTGTGCGGCTATAAATCCACTACTCACCAACACAACCTCCATTGTCTCGCAAGTCGTCACCGAAGCTTCATATCTTGAAACATCGTATACATTTTATAATAACTTTTGTTTGGAATAGATTTTTAGATATATTTTTTTTATAATTAGTAATATATACATAATTTGAAATTTTAAAATAAGATTTTGTTATTTTTATAATTAAATAAGTTTTGCTGTCTATCAGTGTAAGTGTTTATTAAAAGTACACAATGGAAATGGACAGTAAACAATTTCGGGAGTTCGGAAAGGCCGCCATCGATATATTGGCAGACTACTACGATCATATACGGGAGAGGTTCGTGTGATTTTATTATACTTATTGTCGTAACATAATTATTTGTTTTAATTCTCAAACTATATATATCTATATCACCAGCTTATAGCGATTAGCCCACATTTATGTTATAAGTTTAGTTTCAGTGAATTTACTTTAATGTGAGCAATAAGGAGTTTATCTATCTATCTAGATTCTGAAAAAATATCGTAGCATGAAATATAGTGCTCTTTAGGTTTTGTCAAACACTTTTGTTTATTTTGTGTAACTTAATTTACTTCAACCAAGTAAGATCTTAAATTTATGTGATTTTCATTTAATTGTTATATGTCCATATATTTCATTTTTTTTACTGATCGATGCAGTAGAAAAAAACAATTGATTGGAATATAATGATTAATTACACGTAATTCAATAAATATTATAGATATATAACAAAGAAAATTATCTTAAATCCCTTTTAATCCATTTGAGATAGGCAAAGATAATGTTCGTAATTCACAAATATAAGTGTTTCACGTAGAATTTCAAAAGACGGAAGTTCAGAAGCCTTTACTTTCTTGGATTTGAAACCTAGTTCTCAAGTATTGTATGTCAAATATATAACCACTAAGCTGTCGCTGCGTTATATAACTATAAATATATTTACATGCCAAAAAAAATCTTACTACAAAAAATATGTTATAACCTCAGTCAAGCAATTTTTTTGTAATTCCTACAAATCGCTAACGCCAATTTGATCGAGGTACGAAACAAATTTAAACTCAATTTTTTGCGTTTAATTTTTTTGCAAGCTATGTTTACAAATGTGTAAAAACCAAATGTTGGCGATTCTAGGGCTCAAACTTGTGTTGACGTACAGCACAAGATTAGACTGGAGTTCGATTTGATTTTTACGATTTAACAGTATTGCCCCCAAATTTAGCTCAAATGTCAGATGCGGGTATACATTTCTTTTGCCGTATTACCATAATAAAATTTAGAATCGACCCACGCAAACGTACTGAAATGGCATGCATTTATATATATAATGACATAACAAGCCTACAATGACTTCTCACAATGAATGATGTTAATCATCGAAGACACGAAACCTTCCGTTAGTTCAATTATATTCCGGTAGTGATTGCACAATGTAATTATCATGTAAGAATTAACAGAAATTATAAAATATGCTTGCTTAAAATAGGTACATTGTTAGGTGTGAATTTGATTTGCGAAATTAGATTTAAAAAAAAACATCGTAACAAGAAGTCACGTCTTAGAACTCAATCATTTGGAACCTGATAAACTTAATAAAAATAACGAATATTATCGTTGCTTTGACAGATTTGTATCAAAAGGTAATAAAACGGAATATGAAATACACTACATCGTATACACAATAACATGAGACTCGCATGGAATGCAACGCTCACATTTGTACAGGGAGCGACGAAGCTATACTATGTCTGTTAGGGGCCATATATTTCTTTCCGATAAAATATTTTTTGATCACTGTACAAGCACGCCGCTGTGACGTCATTAAAGTCAGTTAGAAATTGTACTCAAGCAATAATGTTTATTGTAAGTAGAAAATGTTGCCCGCGGTTTCGCTCGCATTATTTTCTCATTTTTTTAATTTGATTCCACGTATTATTTCAAAAAACTTTTATGGCAAAAACATTAAACAATAATGTAAATGATGGTTATATGTTTCTATGAGAACTGTTTATTTTCGATATTAAAGACCAAATAAACTAAAATTCACATTTATAATATAAGTAAGGATTGTTATTCATTTTTAAATTGTTCTCTACGTTTTTGATACATCAAATAAACTACAAGCAACGTTCTGTGAATTATATTTAACAATATTTTTAAAGCAAAGAGTGTTCATAACCAAACCGCTTGAGAATCAACGCCACCCAATTCCCATCAGTAGTCATTATACGCACGTTATGATGTGAAGAATCGTACCACTTTCTATTACGTAGCAACATTGACGTGAAATATTTAAAGAAGTTTCCTACTTTAGTTAGTGTTATCCTTTGTCTTATATAATGGTAACGTGTGCTCATTATGTAACTTAAAGCCTTTCATTCTAGGAAGAAATCAAGTCATATTTAAGTTTAATGCCGCGGGTAAAGTCTGACACCGCGTTTCTAACATTATGTCTTGCGCCATGAAAACATTTTTCCATTTCTTTATTGTATCCTTTACGTAGGAAAAGCATTAGAGGATTTTCCTTTGGGTTTACTAATTAGTATAGCTAAGTGAGTGGGTTGTCTGCTTTTGATAATAAGTTCTCAAATACCTTTCGACTCGACGTGTACAAATATTTTTCAATATGATGTACTAAAAGATATCGTTAGTTTGACTACTAAGATATACTAATCGCTATTTTTGTTTCCCATATACCTACTTTTAGCTTCTCACTACACCAGAGATTGACAACAAGAGAATCCCTTTAGACATTAAGTCCTCTTTGTAAAAAAAACAACAATAAATAAATAAGATGCCGATGAACTCAACTCACCGCACAGTGGGCCTAGCCATTTTAAGTTTGCCTTTATCTTTCACGACCCTTAAATAGTATTAAGTAGTAGTAATTTATATAGACAAGAAATTCTATTATGTTTACTATTTTCTTCTTTTTAATCGATAATTTTATTTCCACTTTCCAGAAATGTTCTCCCGTCCGTTGAGCCGGGACAATTAATAAGACAAATGTCTGAAGATGCTCCGGAACAGCCTAGTGATTGGAAAGAAGTTTTGAAAGATTTTAATGAAAATATTCTGCCTGGCGTAAGTAAAAAACAGAGAACTTAGGTATTTTTATGTATTGAAGTAAATATATTAATATAGATTTATTTCAATATTTACTTAAAATACGATAAGTTTTTTTTTAATTTTGAAAGATTGAATTATAAACTTTTGATTATATGTTAACTTAAGTTATATTAACAGATTCGTGCTTATATATGTTTCAGACTACTCACTGGCACCATCCTCAGTTTCATGCATACTATCCAACCGGAGTCTCATACGCCAGCATTGTGGGCAACTTGCTGAGTGACGGCCTTGGAGTTATCGGCTTAACCTGGGTACGTTCGTTATTTGTCTATACAATTTATTTTCAATATCTTTGGGGTTACAGTCACTGTTTTGGAATAATATCGAAAAATATTATCCCACGACCGCTAAAAAATATACGAATAGAAACTCCTTGTAAAAACAATTAGCAATTAATAAACTATACAATTAAATTAAGACAAACATTGTGTTTTTGTTGACTTAATTCTAGTAGGATGTTTGCAGAAAATATATTTCAACAACAACACATTACGTCATATATTCATTTAATTAAGACCTGAGTACATCGCTACTGTTTTTAATATAAGAAGAAGTTAATGAGAAGAGTTAACCATTTGTAATCTATTTTAGTATTTACAAACCCTTCACAATTTATAATGTATCAAGATGTAAACGTGTACGTTATATGTTTTTATTTTACAGATTGCAAGCCCCGCCTGCACTGAACTAGAAGTTGTTACAATGAACTGGCTCGGCAAGTTACTTGGTCTACCTGAAGAATTTCTCAATTGCTCATCAGGACCTGGTGGAGGAATTATTCAGGTAAATGTATTTAAAGTATTTATTAATTGTAATGTGAAAAACCAACAACAGTTTTTTATTCAAACATTTTTTTTCTTTGTTTAGGGTTCTGCTAGTGAATCTACACTAGTTGGTCTTCTTGCTGCTAAAGATAAAATGATCCGAAGAATCGTCAAGGAGAACCCTGAACTTGACCCGGATGATATACGTAACAAGCTAGTTGCTTATACTTCAGACCAATGCAACTCTTCCGTAGAGAAAGCTGGAGTACTTGGCTCAATGAAAATGCGCTTATTAAAATCTGATGCCTTCGGCAAATTACGTGGCGAAACTTTGAAGACAGCCATTGAAGATGATAAGGCAGAGGGACTCATACCTTGCTATGTAGTTGCGAACTTAGGAACGACGGGAACTTGCGCTTTTGATCCACTTTATGAACTAGGACCAATATGCAAAGACAATAACGTTTGGTTACATGTCGATGCTGCTTACGCTGGCAGTGCTTTCATATGCCCTGAATATAGAGGATTGATGAAGGGTGTAGAATACGCCGACTCTTTTGATATTAATGCACATAAATGGTTGCTTGTGAATTTTGATTGCTCCGCGATGTGGGTACGAGATGGATATGACTTAATTAACGCATTCGACGTTCAAAGAATTTATTTAAATGATGTCAAATCGAGCTTGAAAATCCCTGACTATAGACATTGGCAGATGCCATTAGGTCGCAGATTTAGATCACTAAAGCTATGGTGTGTGATGAAAACTTACGGTGCAGAAGGCTTGAGAAGCCATATTAGAAATCATATTAGTCTCGCACAACATTTTGTGAAGCTAATGCAATCTGATGATAGATTCTTAATCGAACCGGAATCAACAATGGGATTGGTGTGCTTCAGACTAAAAGATGGAGATAATTCAACAAAAAAATTATTAGAAATATTGACTTCAAAGAAGAAAGTATTTATGATAGCGGCGAACTATCGAGGTCACTATATAATTCGTTGGGTGATTTGTTCGCTCCACGCAACGAAACAGGATGTCGAATTCAGCTGGAAGAATATTAAGCAGGAGGCTGACATAGTTTGTCTAAATAACAAAAGTGTCAAGTCCAAAATATCGAATATAGAAAGCATAGAAAGCGTGAGCATCTGTGAAGAGAAATCAAAGTAATCTCCACTATTTCGCTACCAAAAACAAAACAAGTTCATTTGTTATATTGATTAGAGAAGTAAGTGTATATGATTATAACTAACTATGTCTAAAAGGTGATATTATGTTTTACATTCATGGAATAATTGGGATATTTATAAAAAAAATGATTTTCACGAAATGCTTTTAAAGTACATTTATAGGTAATAGTATAAATAGTAATAGTAATAGATATAATGGAGTATGGAAAATAAAGTATAAGGCAATTTCTTTGTTTAATTTACTTCATCCTCATTGTAAAATACTTATGTCTCACTTTTTAAATACTATAAGCAATCGATATAACAAAAAGCACATATGTACACTTCCCTTTTTTATGGTAGAAGTAGACAATCGAACACAATGCTCACCAGAGGTAACTTAACTATCGCTATCTACCAAGATCCATATTGATTCAAATAGTATAAGATGCGTTTGCAGCCTTATTTAGAAGTGGGAAGGGAAATGGATAAGGAGGAAAGGTAAAAAAGCCGATAACTCACTTATTAGACTAAACGCAGTAGTACAAATACCTCTGTTATCTGTGTAACAAAAATTACACGTCGATACTAAAATAAACACACACCAAATCAAATCTTTGTTTAATTTATTAAATATTATCCAATTTCTAAAATTCAAACATTGTACGTGTATTTAAAATTTGCCTTTCATTTATCCATAGGTGAAATTTAATCGTTAAAAAATTCAAACACAACTGCACGTATTGCTGACACAGATACCAAACGAATATCCTTTAGGGAGACAATGTTCCTGGCACACGATATCTTCTGTGGGCTCTTCAAATTCACAATTTACTCTTCTAATTTGGTATCCTGGAAAATAATAATATTACTTTAAAATCAAACTGACGGGCGCAGATAACGTTGTGATAAGCATAACAATCGTAAATTGCTTTGTGCTGTTCATTGGTATAAACAAAGAAAAGTGCGTTTAACTTAAATGGAATTAACTAATTTAAACATAAATCTGGTATTAGATTAATTCGGTCTAGTTATAAGCATAATCGCAAATAAGTTTTTGGAGAAAAATCGGAAAAGTTTGTGCTGTGTGTAGAATCAAAAATGTCTATGAATAACGATAATTATTGACTGTTATACTTTAATAATATAATTGTAATAAACATTGATTTAATGAATACACCATGTAGACATAAGGAAATGCATGTGTTATCACCTATACATGTGTTACGCCCAGGACATGACACATGCTAATTAAATCGCATTAAAATTCATTCATACATAAACTATATTACTAAAACAAAGGACTCGAGTAAAGGACAATTTTTGGTTTCGTGATTTCCGTTCTGATTTCGATAGGTTCTTTAAAAATATACATAGAAAGAAACAGTTTACATTAACAAATTAAAATTATTTCATTATTTGTTTCTTCAACCTTTAGATATCGTTAACATTCAATGTCATCAGCTTGAACTTTCTTTAACCTCTACGTTTTTATGTGTCTAACATAAATCAAGAAAGGAACAAATGTAACGAACAATATTTTAACTACCTTACAGAACTTTTGGTTACACACACGGTATTAGTTGCACAATTATTTCACGTAATGTAGGTACATACCTTTTTCGACAACACTGGGCGACGAATTTTCTTTTGTTGCGATTACATTTACGTCCGATACAGTTTCTTGTTTTACCAAACTACTATCTCTCGGGAAGGCATTACATACAAACAAGCAACTTATTATAACCATAAAAAATAATATTAACGTTTTGAACTCCATTTTAATTAAATCAATGTATTAAAAACAAGTTGACGGTACAACAGTGGTCGCAGACTAACAAATTACAAACAATGACCACAGCATTTATGCGTCGGACAGTTAATGAGAATACATTAGCATTTCCTAAGGTCAGTATGCACTGCCCTTTTCATTCTGTATATCGGTGCGTCATGCCGTTTCTGCTTACTAATTATTATGTTGTTACAATAAAACTAACTTATTGCTCATCGTTAATTACTCACAAATGATGATTACTTAACTGTTTGTATATTGTTTAAATGTTCTTGATATCGTCATCTAGAAAGAGATGCCTTACGTGACAAATGAAAAAATATGGAGTAAAATAATAAAACAGAATAGTTTCGTATTTAAAATTATTATATATTTACTTATTATTTTAATTGTAATGAGTAATAATTACAGAATATACTTATTTATAAATGATAATTAGTATGAGCGCGTACACGCGCGATAGTGAGTCGAAAGCGGCAGCGTGACGGCAAACGGAATGACAGACTGTCATTCCGTTTGCCGTCACGGCGAACTGCTAAATTTTATTGCCAAAGGGCTTCAACAGATGTTGTAAAAAACGAATGAAATATAAAATAGCAAATCTTTATTTAATTTCTTAAAATATTACATACTACTTTACATTTTTATTTCATCTTTCGCACACATACGTTTTTTGAAACTAGATTTCGCGTATAATAACTTGAAATTCTATAATTTCAAGTTATTATACGCGAAATCTAGTTTCATTATTAAACATGTGACAATATGTCAAAAAGATGTTATTTTCATGTCATACAATGCGATGGCAACCTATATTAAGTTCTATTTTCCTATCCCTCGGGTAGTTTTTTATAAAAGGTAACTCCGTGACATTTTCTATACTTTTTTCTATGTGGGTGCAAAATTTCACGATGATCGATTTAGTCGAGTCGTTAAGAAGTTAAAGTTAAGATGAGTTAGAGTTAGTATGAGTTTCATTTTCTCGCAAAAATTAAGGTAGTTTTTTGTAGTTAAGGTAGTTAAGGTATTTTAGGAAAATGTGACTATTTTTGATTTTTGACAACAGAAAAATCAATAGCAATTACATGTATTGCTGATGCAGGTGCCAAAGGAATATCCTTTAGGGAGGCAATATTCCTGGCACACGATGTCTTCTGTGGGTTCTTCAAACTGACATCTCACCAGTTTTTGGAGTTTGAATCCTGGAAAATAATAATTTATTACTTATAAAGTAAGTTTACGGACGTAAATATTGTTCATTGAATGATAAACATAGCACAGTACATAACTTTATGATCTATTAATCGGTGATACGGTGATCGATGAACAAAATAAGAATATATTTCACCCCTTTACCTAAATGGAACCGACACATCCTTATATACAGACATTGTCAATTGAGGTCGTTGAGATGGGATCCTTAAGAAGTAAGTTAGGCGTGACTTTGAATGATTTGATTAAATATAACGTTCTAAGAGAAAAGTGTGGCTATGTTGATGTTGTGACAAGAATTGAAAAAGGTATGCTTCGGTGGTTCGGGCATCTTGACAGGATGAACGTAGAGAGAGGAATAAGACAAATTTATGTTGTAAAAAGAGTGCCAGTGTTAGCAGGGACGTCCCAGAATAACTTATATCGATAAGGTCAGTGACAGACTAAAGAAGGGCGTTATGAATAGTACCCGTAACCGACGATGCTCGTCGTCGTATGCTTAGATGTGCAGATGCAGAAGAAGCGAGAGAGGTATGCCAGGATCTCGCCAAATGGAAATCCGTGATATCTACCTACCCCTCTGGGTTACGGGCGTGAGCACAAATTTATTTATTGACTTAAGCGTACATTAAGGGCTTATGTTAAGAGAAGAGGCAGGTCTTGGCCACTCAGACTAATTTACAATACATTAAGGCGTAAAATAGACCTTTGTAACATGGAAATGATAGTTGAATATTTCAGAATAAGGTGTAGTATTATAATTACTATCTTTTTGTGGAAATTCACGATTTTACGGATGAGATAACTATATAGATACATCTAAAAATAATAACCGTACCTCAATACATCATTGCATCAAAATCGTTATCGAGATAGCCACGTACAAATATACAAGAATTGTTTGCTTTATAGTATTAAATTATTTGTACAGAATTACTTAACAATCAGTTGCGCTAAAATGGAAATCCGATTTCTGCCATATCCTTTTGATTGTTGAACTATTTTATTGACTTTTAATGTATGTATGTATGTCACTGTATGATTGTGAACGTTGGTTTATAATATTGATTTTAAGCTGATTGCATTTTAAGCAAAAATTGCGAAGCTGAAGTAATCATTTCAATATAAAATTAAAATAATTTTACAGATCTTATTGCGTTTACTTAATGTAAAACTATTAAATAAACGCGATAAAATCCGTAAAAATAATTTTGAACGTGTGGCATTCGCGTTAATATAAGAAATCATTACATTTACAATTTGTCAAATGGTTATCAATGTCAAATCGTTAAACAGACAAGGAACCTGTTTGATCTGGAAACAGTCGGAATTTTATTTATTTTTTAATTTCGCGACTGAGTAAACTGTTTTCAGAACTATACTAAATTTGCTACCAGCACAAAAATAACAACTATGTGTAATAGTTGAAGAAAGAAAATTATTATAATTATATTTTATTTAAGCTAATTACGTACCTTTTTCACGAAGCGACGTTAAGGCATTACTCGTAAGTAGGCAACTTATTATAACCATAAAAAAGAATAGTAACTTTTTGAACTCCATTTTGATTTTAATCTGTGTCTTAAAAAACGAGAGAGTACGCGGACCCTGGTACTGACGCACAGTTAATGAGAGAAAAGTTACTTTGCCTAAGGTCAGCAAGCAATCCTCCTTTTTATAATGTGTGTCAATACCTCATGCAATTTCTGCCACCTTGTTATGCTACTAAAATAACAAATTTATTGTTCATCGTAATTATTCAAAACATATGATTAATCCTAAGTGTGTAATCCTATGTTATAAATACACTTGTGAGTTTGTTTGTTTGTTACGCTTTAACTCCTTTACGCCATCCGAACATGATTATCAGCGGTACAGAAAATAACATGAAGTATAAATAAAACCGGTTGCTATGCCATGCAATTCAACAACATGACAATAACATCTGACTGTTTCATTACAATGACATACATTACCGTACCAACCAATGACAAATTTTAAACATTTACCTATAATTTCAAGTTATTATAGTTGAAAACGCGAGAAAGATAAGAAACGACAAACAGCCGTGGTTTTAAGAGTCGTACAACATCTGTGGCACGAATGGGCCGGCTGGACCGGTGAAATACCGGTGACTTCACAGAAGACAGGCGTAAAGTATTTCATAGTTCTGCGTTTCGTCTGATGAGTGAGTTGCCGGAAGTCCGGTATCAGTGCTCTTCCCCTTACCATCGTTTCCTACAAAGGTTAGGATGGGAAGAGGAAGAGGATTGGACGGGGGAGGAGATGTATAGGAAAAGGAAATATCCTTTCATTGTGTGTCCTCTGTCCATTAAGAGTAGGCAACACAAATGCAACTGATTTGCTTGTTGCCTATGGGTAGCGGTCACTTGGAACATACGGTGAACCTCTTGCTCGTTTGCCAACTTCTTTCATAAAAAAAAAGAAAAAACTAAAGCGTGCAAAGACGGGGGCAGCAGCTAGTTTTGTTTGTAAAATGCTTCATACCGCCATTCTTTACAATTATAAACGCTATATATTTTTACATTTAACTCAAACATCAACAAATGAACAATAAAGTGTAATTTACAGGACAGGCAGGCAGATAAATTTATAAAAAAGATTTTTTTGCACGGCTCGACGCATCTGGCTTATATCTCGCTTCTCCAAAATCCATAAATACATATACGCAATATGTTCAAAAATTACAGTATACGTATAACTTATGCGGAGTGATGTGTATTTTTTCTGCTGCACTTTTCCCACTTCATGTGGCTCCATGTGAGTCACAATCCCAGTATCGAAGAGAATAACCTAAATGACCCGATGAACGTCGTAGACAGTACCTAATAAAATTAGTCAAATAAAAGCAATGTATTTAATTTATCGGACATAAAAAATGTTAATACTCAATTCAAATGTTTCTGGTAAAATACATTTTTGTTTTATTTTCTGGTAGGTAAATAATGGATTTCCCATGCGCGAGCCCGGTAATTTCAATTTTCTTCCCGCATACGCAATGCATCCATGAGAATCAACGCTAAATTGCAACGCCCTTACAATATGGACGGTTCCCCAAATGTTCTTGATTTGTCGGCATCATAATCGATATCAGAATCGTAAGGGAATGCCGGTTGTTCCTAGCTAAGAGGAGGTTCACGTATATTTTTATCTTGTTGCGCTCGTTGACTTTGCGTTTATTCCACACTTATCACAAACGTATTGCATTCTACCTACCTCTTTCTATTCGCTAATTTTCCATTTTCAGTCGCTCTTGAACGTTATTCTTACATGCATTTTCATTATTTTTATATCAGTCATCGGTGCAGTTTGCAAGCTCATATAGTATATTGATAAACATGGCCAGTTGCATACCCGCGGACCTCTTAACCTTGGAACAGGCCGACAAATTAAAGAACAATTGAAGAAACGTCCATGTTGTTAGGTCGTTGCAATTTAGCGGTGATTACAGTGGATTGTATGGAAAAGTGAAAATGCCGCGCATGGGAAATCCATTACTTTGTTTATTTACCCACCAGAAAGCAGCAACGAAAAATGTATTTTACCAAAAAGTTTTGAATTTAATGTTACCATTTATTTTTCATGTTCGATAAATTAAATACGTTGCTTTCATTTGTATTTTAATAAACTTATTTTATCAGGTAGTATCTACGACGTTCATCGGGTTATCTAGGTTATTCGCTTCGATTGTTTAGGGCATTAAGAAAAACCCAAAGAAACACATAATTTCCACTTCGGAAACTGCCAATGGGGGAAAGAGGGAGGTTTGTTTAAAGTGTAATTATTTTTTTTATATTGGATTTGGTAAATAATTTAGTTTAAGCGAATTAAATTACGTTTTGTAAACATCGAAATTCATATTGAAATCAATAAATCCATTATGGTGCGGATAAATGAGTAAGGTTTAGAGAAATACAGTTGCTTGTCCGTATTGTAAGATGTTGAAATTCAGCGATCAACCCTGAAAGCTTGGCATTGAATGTGAACTACATTTATTTTTCAAGTACAAGTGTATAAAATTCATTTAAATCATTTGTTCACAAACAAAACTTAAGCCGGACACGATGAAGCCAATATTATCTATCTCAAGGAATAGTTGAAAGTTTGAATAGGATTGATAATCGCCATGGAAGAGTTATAGTCAAATCAATCTATTAGGGTGATACGAAGTTCGCCGAGTCATCTAATAATAATATATAATCTCTATCTAATAATAATATATACTCTCTGACAGTGGTAGAACCCGCAACAACAACATCTGTTGCACAAATGGGCCGGCTCGACCGAAATACCACGACCTCACAGAAAACAAGCGTGAAATAGAAGTACTCTGCGTTTCGTCTGATGAGTGAGGTGCCGGAGGCCTAATTTCAGTCCTTGTCCCCTTCCCACCCTTTCCTCATAATTATAGGATGGGAACGGGAAGAGGATTGGACGGGGAGGGGTTAACGGGGAAAAGGAAATATCTTTATTCCTGTCTATGCCCTCCTTTATCCATTATAGGTAGGCAACGCATCTGCAACACATGTGCTTGTTGCGGATGTCTATGGGTAGCGCTCACTTAACATCAGGTGTTCCGCTTGCTCGTTTGCCACCTTATTCCATTAAAAAAAATATCTCGGCAATCGCTTATATTATTACATGCTTTGGATGGATGCAAAATTTATGGAAAAGTAAATCCATCACTATCATTGTGCGACATCAATCAGGTTACTCTACGGTCATCATAATTAGGTCTCTGTCACATAAGCAAATAATGCAGTTATTTAAAAAAAAATGTGTTACCCGACATTTTAATTGGTTGTGCGACGAAGGATGTTTGCGGATAATATTTGAATTCACTTTATTTATTACTATTAATATGCAAATGTTCCTATGTTTTTATTGTTTTTTTTTATTTTTTGTTTTTTCACAGAACAAGGGATCAACGTGATTTTTGCATTGTGATAGGGGTCAGAAAATGACGTAGGTCTCCCTTTATCCTGGAAATATGCACTGTTACTGTGGTATACCATAAAAATTGTATCGTACAGAACATGTGTCTTTAATAATATTTAAAAAAAAACACTTTTAA
>JWHW01027266.1:384803-400829 GCA_000931545.1 Papilio glaucus
GCTTATATTATTACATGCTTTGGATGGATGCAAAATTTGTGGAAAAGTAAATCCATCACTATCATTGTGCGACATCAATCAGGTTACTCTACGGTCATCATAATTAGGTCTCTGTCATATAAGCAAATAATGCAGTTATTTAAAAAAAATGTGTTACCCGAATTTAAAAAAAAAATTAAAAACACATTTTTAAGTTAAACGTTTTTATTTTATGTGCACTGAATGTACTGAATTGTATTGTCATCTAAATTAAATGTGTGTACGAAATTTCATATCAATCTGTCAACGGGAAGGTGCTTAAATTTTAATTTCTAATTTTGACTTAAATAAACAAATAAATTCCGTACAGGTCGAGCTAAATAAAATCGTTTAAAAAGAGTTCTATTGAAGACAAAGAAAGCAGTAATAATTTGGTATTCACCTTGAGCAACTAGACGGCGCTGGACAGTGAGCATTAAGTTACTTTTTTTAAGTTGGTTAGGTTAGTTTTATTTTGTGTGCGCTTACAGGTTTCAGTACATTGTTCTTAAGTTAAAATTCAGCATAAGTATTCAATCTCATTCTCTCCCTCGGCACGTTCGCGTCATTAGAACAAAAGGTTTATCCGGTATTGCCAGGATTTATTCAATTTATTGAAGCTCATTCAATCGCATCAGGTTACTATTTTTCGAATAAAACCTCAAAACATTCCATCAAGCAGTTAATTTAAAATAAAATATATAATACATTATTTAAAATTAAGAGTATTTTACCCACAACTCAGTCGGACTTAACGGTTACTTAACAGAATACTAGATCATCTACTCGACTGACTACTATACCAACAACTCGACCAACCAATCTTTACTGGATTAACCACTTGACCTAGTAGTTGGTCAACTTGCTGTTCGAGAAGTACATCTATTAGACCAACTACTCGACCTACCCGACCAAATTTACGATCAGTAACTCGACCATCTCCTTAAGTAACTACTCGACGAACAAATTCTCCTTCCTGACTTGAACAATCGACCGTCTTGAACCACTTCTCAAAGCGCAACTCGATCAAGTACTCGACGAACTGTTCCACCGATTACTTGTCCAACTGCTCGACCAACTACTAGACCGAATACTATTATATAATTATAATATCTTCTTATTACTACACTTTTTGCAGGATCGCGACAAACATTCGTAGTTCCTTTTAGTTAAGCAGTAAAACTGTGGTTCTTACGCTCAATCACTAGATAGCGCTTTACGGTGAGCGTTAAGTTTTCTAAATTTGACCATTAAGATTTCTTGCCCAGAAAAATTTCTTGTGAACCATTCCTAACAATTTTTGCAGTGAGTTATCTTATTTTCGGATCGGATTATAATTTTTCACCTTCACTTCACTTCTTTGTTTTTAAAAGTTTCAATGTCGATCGTTAATAAAAGACTTGGCTTAATTATATGGATACGAACTTGAGTTCGATTTATTGGTTTATCCGTTTCATTTTAGTTCAGGCACATACTGTAAGCATCTTTTTTTACATTAGTTGTGTGATTTTGTAATTAACTTACGTTTTAAGTACAAGGAACTATAGAAGTACAGGAAAAAAGATCATGGAAGAAGAAATGGAAGTGATCCAGACAGCCTATTTCTAGGGCTTCTTTAGCACAAGAGTCGACAAACTCGTTGCCTTGGGTCCCGGAGTGGCTCGGGATCCAAGCCAACGAAACCTCAAAATTACGAAGATAGCAATCAAACAGAGACTGCCTGATAAGTAGCAAAAGAGGGTAAGTATTTTTAGATGCAAACAGATTGGAGTTAATGGACTGTAGGCCGCTCAGTGAATCCGAAAAAATAATTGCTCTATTAATCTCGTGAGAAATAACATACTTAATAGCTTCTAAGATAGCCACCAATTCTCCACTGAATACAGATGAATGAGAGGGGGATTTGAAGCTCAGAATATTGTCTTTAGGAATCCATACTACCGATCCTACTGCACCATTAATCGTAAGCTTAGAAGAATCCGTGAATATCGACGTCCAGTCATGCCAAAAACAATTTATGTTACTTTTGAAAAGCTCACAGCCCCGGGCTGCTTTTTTGCAATTCCACAATGAAGGATTATACTCGGTTGGAAAATTAAGGCATCAAACCTGTAAAAGAAACGGTCAGCCAGGTATTGACGCCGGAGAGCAAAAGGCGAGTCCACAGCTTCTACTTGAAGAGAGTTAGTCGCGGAAGATTTCATAGCTTCCAGGATAATTCTTACAGATTGATACTGAATTTTGTTCATTTTTCTTAGGGCAACCTTGCTACACGGCTCCAAGATAAAGGCACCATACTCCAGTACACTGCGAACAATGGCATTATAGAGAAGTTTCTGGGAGTATGGATGGGCACCCCACCACACTCCTGATAGGCACCGCAGAATATTAATGTTTGATTGACATTTTTGAACAGTATAATTTATGTGATAGGACCCGGAAAGGCGTGAGTCCAAGATAACGCCCAAAAATTTAACTTTGTTGCTAATGGGAATCAGTTGATTGTCTATTTCTATTAGTGGAATGGCTCTCTTTCTAGAGAAAATTACCACAATGCTTTTGGAAATCGATAATCCATGAGAAGAAAGCCAATCTCCCAAATAAAAAAGAGCTTTGACTGTTAGAAGCAACCTCGGCCGAGTGGGAAGAAGAGTACATAAGTGTATTATAAAATAATGTTAACTGCGAAGTCCTCAAACAATCAATGGTCTAGGTTAAATAGGATATATTAAATCAAATTATTCTACACACGCCTTCACAAAAATAAAAATACAAAACTTGTAGAAAATTTGACTTTATTTTTTTGGGTTGGTGTTTCTTTAAAAAAATTAAACACAACTGCACATATTACTAATACAGATGCCAAACGTATATCCCCTGGGGAGGCAATGTTCTAGGCACGTAAAATCTTCTGTGGATTCTTCAAAATGGCATATCCCAGGGAGCTTGAATCCTAGAAAATAAAATAACTATTTTACAAAATTCACTTACGACAATTACAAATTAATCTTGGGACCCCGGTGGGCTTTGATGCGCACCACATATCGAACATCAGCAAAAGGCTTGACTCCACCAGAGATATCGTAAATTTTGAACATTTGCGAACTAATTTTACATAAAAAGAGGTGGAACCTGTTTAGCATTTTTCGTATACAACAGATAATGCAATATTTAAAGCACCCTAGAAAACTTTTACGATTTCCAAACACCGCCACAAAAAAAGAAAACCTGTTGTAATTAAGAAAAAAAATAGCACGATTATTTTTAGTATGTACCGTTTTGGAGAAACACATTCGGCGACGGAAAGGCGTTGCTTGCAAACAAGCAGGTCATTATAACCATGAAAAAGAATAATAATTTTCTGAACTCCATTTTGATGTTATTCGCTGGTATAAAAATAAGTTGATGATGAAAGCGAAGCCTGACGGTGACGGACTTGCATTTGCTAAGGTTCAGTAAGCAATCCCCCTTTTTATTCTGTATTTCGATGCGTCACCAAGTTACTGTATCTTGCTATGTAGGTACTATATATAAAATAATCATATATATTAATAACAAATTTATAGTTCGTTCATAATTATTTATATAATTATTAAGTTCTAATAATGTTGTTTATAAAATGCTTTATTTACCATAACGAACACCGTTTGTTACTAAATTTAATTAAAACAGCTTAGTAATCTAATAAATATTTATTAAAATGTTATTTTAATAATATGCATGATCAACAGAACGACAAAATATAATTACCCGACTGACTCAGAAGGAGGGTAATTGGCTTTCGCCCGTATGTATGTATGAACATTCATATACCTTGTTTCATTACAAGATTATGATTGTTGTAAACAAACAAACTTCATTTACCATACTTGGCAGCCAGTACACTTTTTATACTTTCATCGGAATTGTTGTAATTTTGTGGATATCGTGAGATAAAGTAAAGTGAAATTGTGTATATGGATAGCTAATGTTATAAAGTAATATGAGAAAAAGCTGTTTTTCGAAAATGTTTTGAAATTAACGATTTTTAACGTTAAAAACTTTGTTTACAAAAATCACATCTTGCTGTGAAAGAAGGTATTAAATCGATTTCATTGTGACCAGTCCTATCCTATGTACATATGTATCCTTACCGATTTTCACGAGATGACGAATGACGCCTCATATCATTAGATTCGTATTCTTCCCCGGTGTGTCATAATGTGATGATGTGTTGAATGATGATAATCATTCAGTCGACTTTTTTGGTTTTTTAATTAGCTATTTTTGTTGTTTACATATAGGACAATAGTAAAACTAAAAGTAATCATATCCGAAGCCTGAAGACAGGCAAGTTGCATGTATTAAGGTAGGAACCATGAATAAATCCAACACATAGCCGCCACTCATACTTGGTTCTTTTATTGCATCTTATTTTAAATTGGAACTAGCTCTGAACTTTTCTTGTTATAGTATCTGAAATTATTTAATAACGGAAACTTGGCGAATAAAAAAAAATCGTATGGCGTATTATCTGTGACACAGACACACATCATCAATGACATGGTGCAAAAATGTTTTGTCTTTTTTTTTGACATCTATTTCTAAAGTCGAAATGGTCGAAAGGCAATTATTACATAGTACTATAAAGCAAAGTTGCCTTTCGTGTCCTTTGTAATCCGCTAACTCCTTCTAAACCTCGCAATGGATTAAGAAACGGTTTTCGCCATCATGCAGATAATTTATTCCCGATGGTTGTTATGATAAATTGTAATTAAGAAACAATGTATACATAAATAAAGACTATATTTCAGAAACTCTAAAAAGTTGCCAAAATTTGACATTCATGGCTTACGCTATACATAATAAATGATGTTGAAAAAAAAATGTAGATCTCCAAAAATGCTAAATAAAACTACGCGGTAGCATATCAGAATTTATTAATATTGTTGGCGTTCAAAATAAAAAAAAATAATCCTTATACCTTTTTCTATTTTTCAAGCTTAATTGCAGTTTTAGTACATTTTATCTGATCACTCTAATTACCTGTCTTTACTTTGTCTCTGATATATATACCATGTCAGTATGTCATGTCTAATGGGTGGCTACTTTAACTGGTATTTGCTTAATAGAATGTTGATAATAACGTACATTTTTCGAATTCTACCTCTAAAAAGTCAAATCGTAATTTCATTCATCTCTAGTTCTGTGATCCAAATGCTGCCTTAACCTAACCTAACTTTTTTTACGTTTGGAAAATGCGCCTTATGCATGTCCACCTTTCAGGGCAACACAGGGGTCAACAACAGGGGTCTGTGGGGCTTACCCCACGAGAGGAGTACCCACTGAAAACCAAACGTTCCCTCATAGCCATGATGTGGGCGCTACGGGAGCATGACTTGCACGGGATAGGGCCCCGCACTACGCCCTTAAAAGCTCGCCGCGCCCCAAGATGATCTGGGACGCACCTCGGAGGCGACACTGTGCAATGCAGGTTCGGGATTCCCCGCCCTCCCGCGCTGGCGCCGCCTTGAGTTTTTTATAGAGGTTCACTCCTCACGGCACCCGTCTTGAAAAAGAAAAAGGCCCACGGTCCCAACGTTGCCGCCGGGATTACGCGAAATGCGGCTGCAAGAGGTGGGCTTATCTCTCCGCTCGCAGCCCCACCGCCGCCGCATCTGCGGTGCGATCCCGCTGAGTCGCGGAGGGCAGGGCGAGTGGCACACCGCAATATTTGGTACTTCTCTCCCTCCGCGACACACCCTGACTCGCTGCGGGAACAGGTCCCCGTAGCCACCGGCTCGCTCGAGGGGCGGGTTGCCCAGAAGCCCACCCCGAGCAGCCCCTCTGGCCGGTCCTGCCTCTCGGACCGGCCATGGCTTCCTCTTAACTTTTACTCCTCCTCTTAACTTTAACCTCTAACCTTGGCCAAGGCAAGGTGAAGTTAAGAGGCCCACCGCCCCGACAAGGCGGAAACCCGGTAGGGGGGGAACCTTTTTTTTTGCGCTGAGAAATGCTCCTCATTCCTCCCATTTTCAGGAGGGTATGTGGGACTCGCCGGCCAAGAGGTGGAAAGAATACCCACTAAAACCCAGCGATGTTCCTTCGCGACGCCTATTGGCTGGGTCACGGGAACACTTGCGCAGTCTTCCGCGACCCAGCTAGCGTTATCCGCCGCAGCAGACTCTCCACAACGGTTACTAGGAGTCAACCTAGTAACCATTGTGGAGAGGGGGAACCTAACCTAACCTAATAAATTTCAAACTTTCAAAATATTAAATAATATAACATTAAGCCTCACATAATAATATTTCCAACCGTTAATTATTTTCGTTGATAGAAAGCGGTGTTGAAGGGTTTGTAATCCATATTATTCAAATTAATTGAAAATAAAAAGTGAATCATTAATCAACCAAAAGTAAACCAATCAAACATATAAAGGAAAATAAACTAAATAAATTATCATATTCCATTTGTTGAGCAAAATATGCTATTTAGTTTTAGTTTTTTTTTTAAATATATATAACAGCATCAATCTAGCTTAAAATAAAAGAAAGTCGTCTAAAACCTGTATATCTTACGATAAGATTACGATCATACGATTGAAATATTTATTAGAAGTTAGAGAACATACTTTTTGCCACCAGGCGTTGTTTTAGATTTGTTTACAGGAAGAGATGGTGTCTAAAGAACGGCGCGAGTAAATACTGCCACTGGGACGAACGTCTAATCTAAGAATCATGGGCGTACCATGCTTTTGACCCAAGGCTTTTTGGCTTTTGATGCATGTAGTGTGCACGGAAAACACCCGCAGGAGATCCTGCTTCACAGATAGTTAGATAAATAAACCTTTTTATACATATGGATCTATTTTATCAAAATGGTTTAATTAGACATCTATTTTAAAGTAAGTAAAGTTAAGCAAAATCTTCAGCAAAACGGTTTATGCTGTCTCCTGTGAAAGAATCGCCCAATGATATTATAATAAAAAAGTAAGTAATATGTTGTTGTGCATGTTCATTTTGAGACACACTCGTTTCGTGTACTAAGTTCTTCCACGGTTTCAGCCATGAGCACTCGGCGAGAGCATCCAGGGGGGGGGCAGCTGCAACCCTCCCCCCTCCCCTGGGTACGCCATAATTACTTTTTCCTTTCAGATACAAAAAAAACTAAGATTCTTATGCAGTTATATTGAAACTATGATTTATAGATAGTATAAGTTATAGATTTCATGAGAATTGATATAGTTGATTGTAGACAATGCAAAGTATATTTTGATATAATAATGTTTTTTTTTATTTAATAAAGATTTTATGGCCTGGTAACAAGACCTTTAAGCCAAATAATATGTTCAACGCCCTTTAGTGTTCGGAACAACTACTAAAAATGAATAACATTCTTTGAGCGATTGGAGGATGTTGAGAAAATTATCCGATTTTATCTCAAGATTTTGTTGTTTTTTTTTATTTACAAAATAGCAGGACTCAGAATGTTGCTAGACTATAAAGAAAAATGACAAACAATCAAATTTATCAAAACCTCGTCCTAATGATCTAGCGTAAAATAATAGAAAACCTTCTAAAACCTGCATATCTTACGATATGAAGAAACACCATTAATATTTCAACTAACTTTCTATTTGAAAACTGCATCTGTGGTTTTTGTAGTTTAGTGTTGTTTTTATTGTAGTACTGTCAAAAAAGACGACCCGAAAATAACACTTAGCATAAATATAAGGCAATAAAATTTCTCATTATACGACACATCTTGATAAAAAAGTAATGTCAAATCAAAACAACACGACGACTCAGTGTCGGACTGTCGGTTTGACATCTCAAGCTGAACGCGAGGAAGTTATATACAAGTTATATAGTACAAAAATATTGTTTAAGGCATTTATTGTAACATAAATATTCGTAATTTTAAAACAGAAACATCAGTTAAAGCACTAGACCAGAGTTTTCGTGAAGGAAACTTACAAAATGGTTTATTTACATTTCACTTCAAATTTGACAGAAGAAGAATTAATGCTACAAGCAAAATATCAAAAATTAAAAAAGAAAAAGAAGGCTTTACAAGCTTTGAAAGCACCAAAACAAGAGCCTGAAAAACCCATTTTACCGAAACGGCCAACTGAGGCGCGGGATGCACGAGAAATAGCTCGGAAACTAATAAAAAGTGGTGCAATTCAGGCTATCAAGAGCCCTCCACCTCAACCACAAAACGCTACTTTTAAACGTCCTCGTGCAGGTCTGTCTTTGCTTTTAGTTATATGCTTGTTCTTAATGGCTAGTTTTCATACATTATTAATGATATATTTATTGGAGAGGGTCCGATTTAGAATGAGGCAGGAAATTGAAAGGGGCCCCATCCACCCCATTCCCATCCGCCGTAGACCGGAGTTGCAAATTTTCACCTAAAATCCATCTCTCTACTTTTGTTACTATTTTGTATTTTTCATTCATTTTGTGACTACTTTTAAAATATGTTAATACCAATGCTTATGAATATAGGTAATAACACAAATATGAAACAAACACTTAATAAAATTTAAACATCATTTCAGGTCGAGAAAGGAAATTAAGTGGCTCAGCAGGTGCAGCAGGAGGAGTAGCATCCTATCAGCCCTTCAGTGCTTCACAAGAACCTCCACCGCCAGAAGAAAAACCATCCCCTCGTGTTAAATACCTATATGATTCATTTGTCACTGCAAGAGAGAAGTATATATTATTTTATAATGTACTGTATACTGTTATTTGTACTAATAGTCCGACTAATAATACAAATGAAATAGTTTAGTAGTGAAATATTTAGTTTAAATTTATCTGTAATAATATACTTATTCTTGAATTTATGTTAACAAATTTGCAAACACTTAACCTAATGATAAGTTAGTTAAATAGAGACACCATCTAAGATATTTGATAACCACTAAAATAATACAAAAGGCTAATTTATGACCTGAGATAATGCTTTGTCACTTGCTAAAGTTGCTATTAATTCTGAAAATGGCATTTATGATGTGTTTT
The DNA here is from genome assembly GCA_000931545.1 of Papilio glaucus. Classification (NCBI taxonomy): domain Eukaryota; kingdom Metazoa; phylum Arthropoda; class Insecta; order Lepidoptera; family Papilionidae; genus Papilio; species Papilio glaucus. Next base: position 393,830 of record JWHW01027266.1, read on the forward strand.
TTTTTTATCTATCGACCTTTCACTGTCCTACTTCTCTAAACTACACATCTATCATGGAATTTGAACATGGAACAGACTAGTAGAGCTATATGTATGTTTAGGTTCTTGCACCTTTAATACTTATTAAAATAAAGTAATTCAAGTTGTGTATCAATTTATCTCAACAGTACAAACTAAGTTTATAATTCAAATATGTACATTTTTCTTTATTTCAGAGAAGAAAAACTTAGCCGCAACCAAGCTGGTGGTGAAACTCCTAATACAAATACAGGAAAGAGCTGCATGGTGCAAGTAACAGGTGCTAATATTACAGAGGAAGTACTAAGAAGAAGGTTATCTACATTTGAACCATTCACATACACACAAGAGGATGAAGAGAAGTTAGTAACTAATGTTTTTTTATATAGACCTTTTTATATAGAAGGAAAAAAGAAAGGGGCAAACAAGCAGCGGGTCACCTAAACTTAAGTGATGACTGCCGCCCATGGACATCCACAATATCAGAGGATGCACTGCCGGCATTTAAGGAAGGAGTAAACTGTTTTCTTTGAGGATTCTAAGTCAAATTGCTTTTGAAATACCATTTATGACACATCAATCCACAAGGTGGTTGGACAAGGCAGAAAGTTACCTGAAAACTGGGCTGGTTCAACCAGTGTAATAACAGGACCTCAGAGAAGATGGGCCTGAAGTAGAAGCCTGTTTCTTTGCTTCATTGGATGAGTAAGCTGCCGGAGGCCCAATTTCAGTCCTTTTCTCTTTCCCATCGATTGCCAATAAGGAAAGGAAGGGGTCTTCCCCTTTGGATTGGACTTAGAGGGGATAAATGGGGAAAAAGAAGTATATTTTTTCCTGTCTATTAAATGCATCTGTGACTCATTTGTTTGTTGCGGATGCCTATGGGTAGCAGTCTCATAATACCAAGTGGTTGGTAACAGGTGCTTAGTAGTAGTAGGGGGCTACTTTTCCCCAACTCATATGGGAGGGACATTGACCACTCCAGCGAATACAAATCCCCGAAGGTGGTTACAGTCCAAGAATTAATTCAAAATCTGCTTATGATTCTTCTTATATTTTTGAATATAAAAATAAGTCGCTCAAAAACTTTGAAAAAATAAGATAACACCAATATAAGGTTTGTAAGAATCCCATTTCTTACAAACCTTATATTACTAATAACCACGAAAGTTTAAAAGTTATATAAGATGAGACCAGTATGCAATGTATTTCTGCCCACTTACATTTTACCTTCCTGGGCATGATAAAAGCTATACTGTTTGTTTGACTTATTAGATAAATACATGGTGATAAATTGTTTATACACAAATTCCAATATGATGTCTTGAAAAAAGTCATAATTAAAGTTATTTATTTATATTTACTTTATAAATTGTATTTCAGGGTACTATTAACATTTGAAACCCCGGACTTGGCATCGCATGCATTAACAGCTTTAGAAGATTCGGAAGAAAAATGGCGCGTAACATCGACTCGACGTCCACCTACAGGCACTTGGACTACGGCGGCGGCCAATACGCGAAACGCTCCGCCGCCAAAAGATGCTAAACGGACTCTTTTAACATATGATGATATATTTGATTAATTTATAATGATTACAATAAAGTTATTTTAAAACATTATTGTTGAAGTTTAGTTATTTTAAATATAGTATAAGCAAAAAGCTTAAATCCCTCCTCGTTATCAATATTTATTTATTAATATTTAATTTACATAAACATGTTTACAGCAATCTTAACATTTTTATATTTGAAAATAAAAAATATGACCTAAAGTCCCATCACCATGTAGATCATGAATCGTGAAATTTGGATTTATCTGTCGTACTAATACAATTAAAGCAAAGGGGACATAAATTAATGAAGATGGTTTAGAGGGGACTCTAACAAGAAAAAATCAATCTTAAATATTACAAAAGTACATATATAAATACTTCCTTTCAATTGACGACTTCCACAAATTGTTTAATAACTCCTATATTTCTATTGGGCAAATTTGAAATCGTTTACTGGTTATAATTATATTATTAGGGTATATTGATGCTTAGAATCAAACATCATTCAAATTAATGAACATGGCAGTTTTTGTTGCATTTTTTTTCATATTTAATGATGAATACTTCAGCCGCCTATGCCTTGTCATGTGTAATAAAACGTCAATGTCACATTGAAATTATAAAAGGTTTGATATATTTTGAGTCGGCAAATAAAGTTTTTATATAATTAACGAATAAATAGGTATTTTCGTTTCAAAATGTTTCGGATAATCAATAATGTTACGCAGTTGTGTGTAAACAATTCATTTAAACGAATATTACAACAGGAAAATGGTATTTTAATGTTAATTCAAGGGAGTAGAAACTTATCAAACATAGGTAAACATTTTGTTCATACAGTTAATATACTTATTTATAGCTGAACTGTGATGATACTCTTATAATTACTAATATATTTCAGCCGATGACAAGTTTTCATTAAAGCACGAAGAGATTGGTCGCCCACTTTACTTTGACGCTCAAGCAACAACTCCCATGGTAAGTGTTATTTCCGCAGCAACCTTGGGATAAATACCAAGAATTGTATCTGTGTCACAAAATATTGGTATATCACTTAGCGAAACTATCGCTCAAACAAGTTTCTTATGACTCATATCATTTTATATTATTATTTAGTTATATGTCAAGAAATATATAACCAAATATATAAAGAATTGATGATGCTGTGTTGTATTTAAAAAAAAAAACAAAGAAGAGTTTTAATCACATTAAAATGCATTGCAATTATTTTATTATACATCTTTTAGGATCCAAGAGTTCTTGATGCAATGTTACCATATTTTGTAAGTTACCATGGAAATCCACATTCTCGAACACACACTTATGGGTGGGAAAGTGAAGCAGCAGTGGAAAAAGCAAGAGAACAAGTAGCAAATTTAATAGGAGCAGATCCAAAAGAAATTATCTTTACATCAGGAGCTACGGAGTCCAATAATATTTCTGTTAAAGGAGTAGCACATTTTTATGCCCCAAGAAAGAAGCACATTGTTACTACACAAATTGTAAGTATGATTGTTTTTTACATGGTGGTTGCTATTTCTAGAATATAGTGAGCATGGAGCCGAAATTGTTGACATGCTTGATAAATAAATAAATATACGTTCACACCCATAATATAACCCTCAGAGGGGTAGACAAAGATTATAGATTTTCATTTGGCACAATCCTGCCTGAACCACCGAAGCATACCTTTCTAATTCTAGCCTTTTAATCCATAAATAAAGTAAATCAATAGTCAGTGGCCTCCTCTGCTTGTTAAAATCGGCAAAAAGCTGTTTAGCTAATTAAAGTCTGGCAACCTTGAATAGTTTACAGAGATTTTAAGCAATTTTAAGTACAAAGTTTTTCCATGGTTGTTGCATTCAGTTTGTTTTTATGAACATACTATTTTTTATTTATTTACAGGAACACAAATGTGTCCTTGATTCATGCCGCGCCTTGGAGGGTGAAGGCTTCAAAATCACTTACCTCCCAGTTGGACCAAATGGAATTATTAATTTGCAGCAATTAGAAGAGGCTTTGACACCTGAAACAAGTCTTGTGTCAATTATGACTGTCAATAATGAAATAGGTATGAGTTTATTTATTTATCTTTCACTTATGCCAATTTAAACTATAAATATATAATCACTGGTCAAAAGTGTTCCAACGACGGTGACAGCAACATTCACACATGTCAAATGGTGTAAAAAGGATAGCATAATTAAAATAATAAGAAATAAGAGGACAGCTAATGTTTGTCACATAAGTGTAAATGTAAACATGTGACATAAGCTAAAGAAAATCCCATTTGAGATGCTTTTAAGTATTCACTTGTCTATTGCTTATGGGATAACTGCTATTCCTATATCCTCTACTAATGTCTCAAGTGACGGAAATGCTATTGATGTTTCTCCTACCACTATTTATCCCAGAATTACTTATTTTTAAGTGACAAAGATTTGTACTATTGTGGTTACATCATTTATACTGTGGTCATGTCTTATATTTACATTAGGCTGAACATATAGTCATGGACAATGAATAGAAAAAATATGATATCTACTGCCCATGAAAGGTTTGTGTGATACTTACTATCATTTTTAGGTGTAAAACAGCCAATAGCTGAAATTGGAGCTATATGTAAAAGCAAAAAGATATTTTTTCACACTGATGGAGCTCAGGCCCTTGGAAAAATACCCCTCGATGTCAATAAAATGAATATAGATCTTATGTCTATATCTGGTCACAAAATCTATGGGCCGAAAGGAGTGGGTGCGTTATATATCAGACGGCGCCCCAGAGTTCGCGTTGAACCCATTCAAAGTGGAGGTGGTCAGGAGAGAGGTATGAGAAGTGGAACTGTGCCCACGCCTTTGGTAGTGGGATTAGGTAAGTTACTTGAAATTTCATCAAAGGAAAATCAATTTGCATAATCATATTGCTATATTGAGGGATTGGCTTAAGATCTTTGAATGCAGCTTGATAATTATATTCCCATTTTTTCACGACTTCTATATAAATAATTTATTGTATTTAATATGGCTAATGTCGATCTTTTCCTCTTAGGTACAATTTGCTTTAGAACAGTGTTCTGAACCAATATCAATAATGTCTATAGCCAAAGGTTGGCATTATTGGCCGGCGAAATTTTCTATATAATCATGACTTTGGCACCTCTAAAATAATAATGAATAGGTTAATGCTGCACTTGTGCATTTGATATCTTTGGATCACCAACATATGTTGGGATTGTGTTTATTTAGATTATAAAAATTAAATAAGTATTAATGTACAGAGTACACAAAGATATGGAATGAAAGACTAAAATTTCCCTGAGTTTATTTGACTTGCTCTTAGTTATAATTGTGTCATGTAGCAAGTAATAAAGGGGACCTTCTGTCATGCAGACTGTTTTGAAAATTTTCACAGATAAAACTGCAACTCTACTATCTTATTTGATAAGACCTATCTAGAGATTAGTATTATGCAGTTATCACATTAGTTGTATGTACATATATGTTATACATATACTAAGGAATTGAATGTACATTGGCATGCCTTTAAAGTTTACCATTTCTTTTAATGGAAGTATAAATAAAACTAGTAAATGGACGGGTGATATATCATGACCACACAGAAGATATGTCTGTAATCAAAGTATTTCCATGATTCATCTAATAAGTGCGGTGTTTGGTGGTCTTGTTCTAGTCCTTTTCTCCTTCCTAATCAGGAAAGGATGATTAGGGAAAGTAAATATTTTTCTTTTTCCTGTTTTTCCCCTCTCTGTCCATTAAAGGTAGGCAATGCATTTGCAACTCATTAGCATATTGCAGATGCTTATGGTGTGTCGCAGTGAATCGCTTGCTCGTTTGCAACCTTTTTCTATTTAAAAAAATCACAAAACAGCTCTAATGTTTGCTGTGTATGTTTATGAGTGCATCGGTGAAGTTAAGCGGGCGGTAACATCAGTACGGAAGAACAAAGATGGGAGTGGGAAGAGGCTGAGGCTTTTTGGACACTTTACTCACCACTCAATAGAGATATTAAAATCTCCCTTATTCAGTCAGCCTGTGATACTTCCAAGAAATAGCTGGACTATTAATGCAATCACTACTGCTGTTGCAACATTCGATTGGACGGAAATTTGCACTAATATATATTATTTTGAACACTCTGTAGGTGCGGCTTGCGAAATAGCAGAACGGGAAATGAAGTATGATCATGCTTGGATAGAGAAATTGTCACAAAAGTTTCTAGATATGGTGTATTCAAAATTATCACATGTAATAAGAAATGGCGACCTGGAGCAATCTTACCATGGATGTATTAACTTGTCATTCGCGTATGTTGAAGGTAAAAACAAAGATTTTTTCTGTAGTGAAATTATTATTTTAAACGAACGCACTGGTTTGTTATGAATCTGATGATAATTCGACATCAACAATAATTATTTGGGGACATATAAAATTAACAGAGATTGTTATAGTCAAGAATTAAGACCAAATTAATTATAAACATGTCCAAAACTTAGAAACTGCACTCTGAATTAAATAACATAAAATAGACGAATTTTAAATAGAATATTAAAAAATGGGAGTCTCATAAAATAATAGAACTCTGTATCAGTATAGTTATTTATCTGACCATAATTTAGGTTATTTGATTGTATTTTTTACTCCATTTTTGCCTGACTGATAGTAATTTTACGGTAAATATCATTAATTGTAAATTATCAATAGTTTTCGAACCTTATATATAACTACCGAAAGTCGTGATAAAAGTGAGAAATTTATCATGTTTGTTATCAATAATTTTAATTATATTAAACCATTTTAAAACCAATAACTTCTTCATGGTCCTACGAGCTGGATTGATGATCTTGACTGATTTTGAAGAGTGACGTGTTATTCGATTAGAATTCTTCCCTGGAGTGTCATAGTCATAGCGCTCGTAAATGTATGTTGTTTTAATCCAGTATAAAAATTGGGCCAAATTAATGTGTGCTATTGTGGAGATATATATATCCGTATATGTACGTAAGGAGAGTCGAATATATAAACTGTTGTTTTTCGAGTAATGGCCATTGTTTACTTTAAAGCATCCAGTACTATGAAATATTTAAATGTAAGCCCCATCAGTACCAGTAATTAGGTCACCATTATAATGTTATTGACTTGAAGTTAAGGCAGTTGTCATCAATTTATTGTTGGTCATTGTAAAGTATTATAGTGATTATTTGCCTTAGGTGGTATTATTTATAAGACTAAGCAATTTCACTGATAATATTGTTTGAAATATCGATATCTCTATCTAGAGATATCGATTTTTCAATTTATGTATATAGGCGTCTTATCTGTAAAAACGTTAATTTTCACAAATAATAATGCCAATAATTGTTACGTTTGCCATCTTTTATTGTTCAATGTTGCCAAAAAAATGAGAAAT
>JWHW01027266.1:403846-422001 GCA_000931545.1 Papilio glaucus
GCGCTGATTGGTCGAAAATTGAGACCCGCGTTTTTGATTCGCTGCCAGTTATCCTTTAGTCAGTCGCTGAACATAAACAAATAAATGTAATTTTATTTTCAATTACACAACATTAAATAGTTGCAAAACTAAAATTACACAAGTTATTTATTTTCCAACAGGTTATGCAGTGAAAAATAACCCAAAGAATTTTCACCTATATCAACTGGATATAGAGGTCACAAACAATAACACAAGTTTCTTAAGCATTAAATATTATTTAAACAAAAAACATGTCGTTGAATTCACTAATAATTTTTCGCCGTCTTCAATTCCCACTCCTGTCAAAATAAATTACAGGTTTAATTTTAGTTCAGTATGTAAATATAATTTTAAATTTTAATTACTAATGGTACGAAAATAACATCACAGTAACATTTTTTTATTTACGTTTAGCAACAGCTTGCCAGCAAAAGAAAAGAAATGGCGCAGGATACGAGATTCGACCAATCATCGCGGAAATTTAATTTTGTCGAACATTTTTATCATATCAATATGCGTACCGTACTTCGCCCAATGACTTCGCGCCATTAGAAAGTGACTGGAAAAGAAACGGCATATTGTCAATGATTCGTTCAACTGAGAATGTGCCGACCGTTTAAAATTTGCTTAGCCCAATTATAAAGTGTCTGCTCTGACAATCGGTCGGTGACATATACATATAATAAAAATGATCGCTGTCGTTGCCATATGCAATGGAAGATATTTGAGAAAAACTATTCTTGGGGGCCTTTTATACACGCAATAAAACCCAAAACAATAATTATTAGAATTTTTGTCTGTGCGTTTGTTACCGCTAATCTCAGAAACGGCTTAACCGATTTGGGTGCGGTTTTCACTAATGTATTGTGGTAAGCTTGACTTAACATTTAGTGTTTGTTTTATCTCAATTGGTTTATAAATAAAAAAGTTATATCAATTTACAGAACCATATCAAACATTTGTTCGATAAAAATGAGTAACTAAAATAAATTACTTTTATATAGATTATTACTGTTAAGTAATGTTTCGTTTAAGTAAACTTACAGGGCGGGTGAAACCGCGGGGCACAGCTAGTCATTAATATATTTAATGATTTGAAGTATGAACAAGTGGTAAAAAATGAATAAACACGTATATGACACATATTAATTTATTAACGCTTATTAGCTTTATTAAATCATTTTAATATGCACTTTACCATTAAATTACTGAAGTCATTGTTTATACAATACTTTGAATTAATATGAAAACCAAAAAGAGAGCTTCCATTTATGTGGAACAAAAATAGTAATACTGCTACGAAAACATTTACATAAATTTGCATCATTCTATATGGTGTTTTTGTAATTTAAGCGATGACTCAATGTTTAAATTATTAATATAAATATTTATCATGAAACATTGGGAATAAAAATTTTACGCATTCCATATTTTGATATAATCAAAGGATAAGAAATACACATTTAACAGTGGTAGAGGCGTTTGCGTTTTCTCTAAAGAGCAAGTTCTGAAGGCCTGATTATAGTCCCCTCCTGTCCTTTTCTAATAAGAAAGGGATGGGAAGGAAATATTCTTTTCTGTTTATACTCTGTTCATTTAAGGTAGGCAAACCATCTACAACTCACTAGCTTGTTGCAGATGCCTATTGGTAGTTGTCACTTGATATCAGGTAAACCACTTGGTTGTTTGCCACCTTCTACTAAAAAAAATATGAGAAAGCTTAAGTAGTCTGTATTACAATAGTAAAACATTGCATAAATTAAAGTCCTGCATTCTATTTTTAACATTGTGTTTATGCATAGCAAGTGTAGCTGTAGTTTTTATAAGTGGTATGAGACACTCCTACCCTAAAAGTGGGGCAAAAATTATAATATTTTATATAAAGTTTTCCATAGGGTTTGACATTTTGGTATATTGCCGAACATAAAAATTTATGAAGTATCATTTGATTGAATTGAAAAAAAAATATTGGTTACTATGTGCTCAAATTTGATTCATAATCTGCTATTCAATAGAAACAGGTTCACTACTAAACAGAATTCCACTGTCATGTGATTAGTATAGCAAAGAAGCAAATTAAATTTCAGTAATTAGATATTATTTTGCCATCACTAATAAAAGTTTTTGAGTGTAAACTTCATAAAACACTATGGATATAAATAAAGTCTATTGATTTGTTACAAATTTTTCTTAAATTGCATATTAAAACTTTTTTGTATATGATTGTCATTATAATTGTTATTGACTAGTAGTGTAATTAACCCTACATAAAAACTTATATCAATTATTTAGTTTATATTAAACATAATAAATGTAAAAAACCTACATCAGTAGTACATACAACATAAACATGGATCTAACATGTCAGGTACATTTAATATCCTATTATCCTTAGCATAAACATTATTAGAAAAAAATTATCAACAAATAAAAATATGTTATTGCCATGCAATTAACATTTGTGAATTATAGATCAGTTTTTATATGACAGCCCTGAAAGATATATTAATTTATATTAGCAGCATTCGCAGTTTCACATACTTAGAACCAATATTTCAGTTATCACATATTATGAACAAAGTCCCATTGCTTTCATTTGCCTGTATGTAAACTCAAAAACTACTGAATGGATTTTCAGTCTCCACCAATTAATGGAGTTATTCATGAGAAAGATTAGGTATGGATGATAAATGTTGATGACATAATACATAGGCTTCTATGGCATATATGCACTGCTACTTGTGTAAAACTGGGCGGATGGTTATTTTCAACAGAATATTATCTTGAATCTCAATTATAGCAAACTGTATAGAATGAAGTGTAATGTACCATATGTGGTAAGTATCAAGATGAATAAAAAAGCTGCTTGCGTGTACAGTTAGTTTTGTAGCTGTCAGTCTGCATCATATAAAAACTATACTTTAAATGAATAACCTGACTTTTACACTGGGTTAGTTTTACACAATTTGAAATTTTATGTATATGATAATCTAGAACCAGTACATAGTTATGAGTTATAAGACTTTTTCTCAACATAAAATACAATACAATAGTGTAAGATATTCTAACTTTGCCACTCTGAAACCAAGTCCGCCCAAGGTACACTATAAAGATTGACCAACATTTTTCTTTGTTAAAGGAGTTTGTAATACATAATATTCAAATTGGTTGTATTCCAATACTTAAAAAAGAATTTCCCTAAGTACATGGTATTTAATGTTTGAAATTTCAGAATGACAATGTTAAAATTGTTTAAGAATGTAATTCTCATGAGCAAATTTCTAGCAAAAGCCTAACTTTTGAGTATTAATTATATTATATGTAGCAAATTATCTACCAATATACAAATACACCAAAAATAATTCTTATGTGAATTACATAATAATGACAAAATGATATATATTGATTAAAACTACAATTAAAATGTAAGACAAATAGGCCCTGTGGAATACACGCGACAGTAAATACTGTATAATATCTTTTGAATTGTAAAATACTGAATGCTTGTAAATTATACAAATTTAAAAAAGTAGACATTAGATTATTAGTCTATGGTCTAACAACTACAATGGGGTTCTTCAGGAGGTTCAGGCTGAGTTATTTTAAAACTGTTATGGTCTAAAGTCTGTAGCTCTATTCTTGACCTATTCGAATCTACTAACTGTAGAGCAATGTCAGAAAACATTTCTTCCAATCCCTTACCAGTTTTGCATGATGTTTTGTATGTAGTGCTGATAAGATTATGACACTGTTCACTGAAATATAAAGTGTAATTAAGAAATAATATTTAAAAATTAAGGAATAGCACAATTTTATTTATTATAACATTTTGTCATACCAAAAATTTTCTATATCAGCATCAGTTACTTGTGGCGATGTTCCTTCCAAATCTGATTTATTTCCACATAAGAATATTTTTGCATTTTCAGCATATGTGACAATTTCTAACAAATGCTGACTTAATACATGAAATGAAGATGAATTATCCAAAGAAAAGACCAGAATAGCAGCTTCAGCAAATTTGTAGTAACTAGATGTTACAGATGCTATTCTCTCCATACCGCCAGTGTCCCATAACTGTAACTACAATTTAATCTCATTAAAATGTTTATAAAACTTGAACAAGTAATAGTTAATCTACAAAACCAAAAAAATTGTCTATCATAATGTATGTCATAATTCATCATATTACCAATGACACTCCCGGGAAAAATATGAATCTAATGACACCATACTTTTCAAAATCAGTTAAGCTACAGGTTACAATGTCACACAGGAAGTGACATACATAAACAACTATAAAAAAGCATGGCAGTGATTGGGGAGTGCCAATACTGACTCGGCATTTGAAAAAAATCATTCAAATGGCATTCCGTCTACAACATTATTTTTAATTATTTCAGGAACAGTGCATTTTCTTTCAAAGGAACACTCTCCCTCTTCAGCACCACTACCTCTAAAATCTGCCCCCTTTTATCAAGATTTTTTGCTTCCTGTAAATTTCTTATTTTATGTCACTCATCCTTTGGTGGAGACTGTTACAATTAAGGATGCATGTGATGAAGAGCACAACAAATATAAAAAACAATACAATACAAAAATAGAAATATTTTTTTATTTCCAAGCTAATATTTTGTAATACTTCCGAAACTTGAAGACAATTATTATGTGCATCTGAATTTTTTATTGAATTGACATTCATATGCTTATAATCGGATTGGTGTCTAATTATCCAATATGAGAATTGATACATTATTAGTTTTTATTTCACTAAGAAATTACTTTATATTAGATGTATAGGAATTACATACTTTAACGTCCTTGTCGGCGACTTGATAGAGCTTCTCGAAATGATCTAATCCCAATGTCGATCGTCTATCTGAGCTTGGTACAAATGTGTTGTTTATAAAACGTCTGAAAATAGAACTTTTTCCAACACCATATTCACCGCACAAAATTACTTTGAGCACTGGTGTTTTTACAATAGCCATTGTTATTAACTTATTTTAAATTTGACAATTTTTTATTATTAAATATGAACGTGGAAAAGTCTTTAAATTAGAACGATACTGTTCTATTTTATTAATGATCTATAATATGTATAATAGGTATAAAAGATAATTATTATTTTGTAGATACCCAAACGTCTAATTACAAAGATTTTTAGGCAGTTTAGGCAATTTTTTAAGTTTAATTAACATACACTGTCAAACTGTCATACACTTTGACACTTTGCTTTCCGGCATAGACATACTAGTCTAGTTGATTATATTTTATACTATAGATATGTTAAACTCATACAAAATCACCGGTCAAATGTGTTCTAAATCAGTGACGCAGTGACATTAACATTCACACATGTCAAATAGTGTAAAAAGGAAAGCGTAATTAAAATAATAAAAAGATGACAGGTAGTGTTTGCCAATTAAACGTAAATGTAAACACATGACGTAAGCTATAGAAAAAGTGTGCTATTAGGACACTTTTTGAGGCTCCACATTCCGCCGACCGCACATATCTGCTACTTTTTGTATTATAATATCATTGAGTAAAGTAATAACATTCCTACCTCTGAGCCTATGACTCTGTGTCAAGGTTTGTACTTGTAATGTAACACTTATTTTATGCTCTTTTTGTTATGCTTTATAAATGAAATATTTGAAGACTAGGTATATAATATCAGCGGATATCGCACGAGTGCGGGTGATCTGCCTGCGAAGCGGCCAATATACTAGAGCCCGGAGGAGAAAACAGGCCTCTGCAGATGAGATAGCCAATCTTCATATGTTGTACCGCTCAGCTACAGAAACGTTGCAGTCCTGCTGGTCTTCGAAGCCTGGATGCAGCGACGAGAAGGAAGGCTGACCTGCAGACTCACACAGATGATGACCGGACAGGTTTGTTTCGTTGATTACCTATGTAGGATTGGACGAGTAGCAACGGCAAGCTGCCGTCACCTAGTTGGATCGAATCAGGATTCCGCTTCGCAAACACTTGTTGAATGGCCGGACTGGGTACAGGAACAGCAGGTCCTAATACAGTGGCTCGGACAAGACTTATCCTTGCCAGCAATTGTGTCGGCAATGCTAAGTGGGATTTCAAAGTCTCCTTTGGTTATGTTAAAAAAGAGGCCGTTATGGTTAAAAAGGAGGCTACTGAGCGAACTCGAGAACGGACAGATCCTGCTCGGAGAAGAGGCTGTCAGGGTGCTAGCGCACGTAGACAGGGCACATCAGCAAACGGAGCACAGTTTAACCCTACTATAAACGGAGATCTCAGGGTCGCGGGCCCTGAGGCGCATAGAACAACCCCGAGAATATTATAAGTGTACGTGCTTTTGAGAATGGGCAATATTTTTGCAAAGCGTGCTAGGGACTGCGGTAGGGTTCGGGGTGGAGATCCCGTGGCCCCTTGTCAGCGCTGTCGCTGCAAGCCCGACATAACTCGTCTCACCTACATCTTTCCCACACAAAGAGTCGAGTAAGCATTAGGCATTTCCCCGCGAAAAATATATATATTAAAAAGCATTGATATTCCCTGATGGGGTACAGATCCAGCCATTCCCAGTTTTTTTTTATAAGACTAGGGGGCAAACGATCGGCGAGAACACTGAAGTAACCAGCGTCGCCCATGAACACCTGCAAAACCAGAGGAACTGCAAATGCGTTGCCGGCCTTTAACAAAAAGATAAACTCGCTTCTTGAAGGACCCTAAGTCGTACTACTAAATAACTGCACAACATCATATTATTGATAAATGCTACATATTTTGCTAAAATCTTCTAAATAAATGCTTACCAGGCCTCATCAAATCTAAATCTATGAAAGATTTGTGTAATAAGTATTAAAAAGGAATAAAATAATAACACTATTTGACACATTTAAACTATATTAATTGATTACTTAATGTCAAACCTTCGTATTTCTTCTTAAGTAGTATTTGACAGTATTATATTTTCTTTGGTTAGTAGCAGTTAGTAGCAGTTAGTAGTGGCTAGTATTGGCCGAATGAGTAAGCGTTATGATGGACGGCGACGGCACGATCCACAACTAAACGCACTACAAAGTAGTGATGGACAAACCAAAATGATGAGTTTGTATGAGTACTCATTTTGCCAATTGAAGTACCTTTTCATTTGCCGCAAATGAAAAGTACACACAAAATGTCTTATCGTATTTTTTGAGGTAAAAGTTACATGAGACTTATATTTATACAGACTAAAGGAACCAAGACTTGACTGTGAAACACTTCAATGTTGTACTGGTAATAATATAATAAAATAACTTAACGTAAAATTGTGTAAAAAAACCATTTGTAATTAAAATAAGGATTTATATTCTTATCAATAATTACGTATTTTTTGTACGAGAAACTTATTTTTTTTACATATTATAATTTAAAAATAACAACATACGGCCTTTTTCCATCCATAACACAACAATAATAGATGAATAATAACTTAAACAAACGAAATCCCATTTAACAGCTTAAACTCTCAAACTCGACACGACACTTTAAAAATCTCACAACACGAATATCCTTCGCTTCAATCACCTTGTTGTTGTCATGCATGAGAAGTGTGAGTAGGTAGTACAAAACGCGTCAAAATACGCGGGCGCGTTCGTTCTTTCCCTTACTCTTTTTTGAGTGAGGAGCGACAACGTCACACTACTGTATTTACCTCAACAAGTTTGAAGTGGTACAAAATGTGTGTTTGACGGTTTGACGTGATGGGACAATCATTCCTATGTATGGGGTGACATTTGAGGTGCTTCATGTATGAGTTACCAACACTACTACAAAGTCCGTTGTCATTCCATATACTAATGTCAACTGGCAAATGTCACATAGCTTGACAACCCTGTCTCTTCGTGCTTGATTATTATTTATTATTGCAAATAATTGTCAATCCCGAATTGTGGATGGCTTGCAATTTGCATTGCTAAACTCGAACTAAGCTTGGCGCATAGATAATACTAGATGTATTTTGTATTAAACTGGCTTGGCCAGACCTAGATTGACCGAGTCCAATCAAAAGCTAATTTTATGAGGGCTTTGTTCTGAATCATCTTGTTTCTTATGTCTGATAAAATTATAGATAAAATTATCATACGTAAATGAATCAGATTAAAATTATTTATTAAACATTATTATGGATGTACAAACATCTCATTTGGCAGCGGCCTTAATGTCAACAACAAGCACATTTAATAACAATGTTACAACGTCAGAAATAATACCAACCAGCTCCAACAGCGGACAAGATGAAAATAAAAATGAAAAGCCCAGTGAATCAAATAAAGAGCCATGTGAAGAAGAGAAAGAAGAGACTGGTAGTGGTGATGAATTTTCAGATGAGGTATTGTTTAACGATCATATATATTCATTTGCTATCAAATCACGTCTTTGTCTTTAGTTAACTGTTACGTCCCAGGTCCTGGGTCTGATTTTCCCTAGAAGCATAATATTAATGACGTCTGACAAAAGTCATACATTTCTCTCTGTCTATGTATATTGGCACACCCTAAAAGAAAATATACTTCTTTTTATTTTAATTGCACATAGAGTCATTGATGTTTTGAAAATGCTGAGGCTTGTTTTATCCCTATGATAGGTATGTTTAAATTATTAAGTGAAGCAGATATTCTGACCATCTCAACAAATTGTATCATCAAATTCAATGAGTATATATCAGTAAGAATTAATCTAGTTGTGGGAATTTGTAAATATATATTATATTCCACTTTCAGGAATCTGAAGCACAGCCGGGCAACAAGTCTATGCCTGGAAGAGGTGTAACCTTACAAATGCTTCTGGAGGAAAAAATGTTAGTCCCTGGCATAGCTGCAATGACTATAGAATATTTGGTATGTACTTAATTTTATAATAATGACAACATTTTATTATCTACTGAAACATAAACATACTTTGAACTAAAAGGGATAGCTGACAAAAATAGATAAGTTCACTTGTAAAATGATAGTATATTTATTCATCTTCCTTATCATATGGAGATTGTGGAGGATGTTGGTGGTTTTACTGCCTGTATCAGCACAGCACTAACAATGGCAATGGTAAAATGTTTTACCATTGCCATTGTTAGTGTTTATATACAATGTTTTTTTGTATTACTGCTTGTTGCCTGTAGTAACATTATTTAATGATTTGGTATGACCTTTTGTATAGAAATATAAAATGGAACTCATTCAGTGTGATATGAATTCCTGGAGGTATTTATGTTAAAATTTATATTTAATTCCTTAAAACTGACTTTCCTGCCATGATTTAGATGTGACTATCTATGGATAATGTTAATTGTTTTCTGTAATATTCTTAGTGCTTCTTTATTGGTAAAAAAAAATTGTTTGACATTATTTTTGATACAAATTGTAATTTATAGGGTCAGAAATTCGTAGGTGATTTGCAAGCTGATGGAAAAATAAAGTCCCATGAAACTGAGACCATTTTTTGTTCACCCTCTGCTTGGGCTATACATTGTAAAAGAATTATAAATCCAGACAAAAGATCTGGATGCGGTTGGGCATCTGTAAAATACAGAGGGAAGAAATTGGACACCATCAAAGCTACATATCTCCGAAGGAAACAGTTGCAGAGAGAAAATATGCACTCTGATGGTGTGTACCACTTGTCATTTGTACCAGTACAAATTAGTTTTTATCTAGGGTTGCCAAAAATTATATTCTTCATGGAAATTTTGATACACATTGGTTTACCATTGTTTACCCATAGGGATAGCATTTGTTGCATAATCTATGGAATAAAATAAATATTTTCTTAAGTGGATAGTTATACTTCTATTTATTTACAGATGAGAATGAAATGGAAGTTGAAAGTCCTCCGGAGCCTCCACCGCAAAGGACTGTCATGAAACACAACACTGTTCCGAACAGGATGATGCAGCAGTAATATGTTTGGTTTCAAATTTATATAATTTTCGCAAACATATCCTTATTTATATAATTGTTTATTTATTTCAGTGATGCCAATATGTTAATAGAAGCTGTATCATTTTCCACGGCTGGGAAAGTTCAACCTTTCTTGGTCTCCGTTAGTTCCAATGCCTCCCTTGTTCTTGATCTTCATTGTCACTTGAAAAAGGAAGAAGTTCATGGTTATTTAGCTGGAACATGGGATTTGAACAGTCATAGTATGTATACAATAAAAATGATCTACTATTTGATGTACACATTAAATTTACTTTACTAAAATAAGCAAATAAGCTTGTCCCTCTTCCCAGTTGGGATAGGAAGGGATACGCAAAATTCGCGCCAGTTGTGGAGTTGTGGAAAAGAAACCCCCTATTATGACTAGGCAGGGATAGCTATCACTATTTGCTTTTCACATATTGATAAGAATTTATGATTGGATTGGCATAAGTTTTCGTTTAAATATAACACGAACTTGAAATATTGTAAGAATTTATAATATTAAAATTTTAATAATTTCAGCTGTCATGATTACTCACACATTCCCTTGCTTAAAAAGTAAGAATGATCCTAGACCCAAAGTATTGATCGAAATTGAGATCCAAATGGAAATGGAAAGACTTGGACTAACATTATTGGGGTGGTATCACTCACATCCAACAAATCCTGCCATGCCAAGTCTAAGAGACTGTGATAATCAACTCGAATATCAGATTAAAATGAGGGGTCCATCTGAAATATCTTACGTACCTTGCATTGGCGTAATATGCTGTAAGTAAAGTTTGAACATAATTATTCGAGTCGTTTTTAACAGTGGTAGAGCCAGCAACAACAACATCTGTTGCACGAATGGGCCGGCTCGACGGGTGAAATACCACGACCTCACAGATAACAGGCGTGAAGTAGAAGCACTCTGCGTTTCGTCTGAAGAGTGAGATGCCGGAGGCCTAATTTCAGTCCTCTTCCCCTTCCCACCCTTTCCTCATAAGAATAGGATGGGAATGGGAAGAGGATTAGATGGGGAGGGTGTTGACGGGGAAAAGGAAATATCCTTATTCCTGTCTATGCCCTCCTCTGTCCATTAAAGGTAGGCAACGCATCTGCAACACATTTGCTTGATGCAGATATCCATGGGTAGCGTTCACTAAACATTTGGTGATCCGCTTGCTCGTTTGCCACCTGCTACCATAAAAAAAATATATTATTTCAAACACTTCTCTCTGTTTTTTCACAGCTCCTTATAATCCCGAAAGTCCAGTTCTGGAATCATCTTTAACATTTTTTTGGGTGATGCCGCCGCCGGAACAGCGACCCACAGAATATCCTCGGCCTCTTTTTCTACAATATAACATGGTTCACGACAGTCATTTGTCAACACATGCAATGGAACAAATTAAAAAAACAATTAAGTATTACTTCAACTATGCAGACGAAACCTTCATTAAGTTTAAAGAAAATTACAAACCCGATATAACATATTTAGACAAATTAAAGTGTACCTTGACACCGAAATTTCCACGGGAGCAAAGCGATGGCTTGTTATGGCATTTCATTCGTGATGAGTTGGGATGTTCGTCAGAACAAGATGAGAAAATAGACTTGGATGCTCTTTTAGCTGTTCCCCAACCAATCCCGCCGCCTAAGACTACGCAATCCACATCAATGCCTAATTTCCCTTCTGTTAGTACTCTCCAACAAATGGTCAGCCGCCCAGCTGGTGTTCCTCCAATTAACGTATCATCAAGCATAGGTTCAATATCTCCTCATAAATTTGAAGCTCCCCAATTGAATATTCCTGTGTTACCGACGTCATCAAAATCATCGAAATCAAGCACGTCTTCATTGTCATCTGCGTACCCTACAGGTTTGGATATGTTGACGAGCATGGCTTTAGAATTAGGGTCCGCGAATATGCCCCTACCTTTCGGAGCCAGTAGCTTAGAGAGCTTAGCCGCAGCCAATAGCATGCTGACAGGACTAACGCCTGGAATATCGTCAAACTTAGCCGCGAGTCTGTCAAGTACCAAGTTATCGGATCCACCATCTTACGCTGCGTCCTTACAAAATCTAACAAGCATGGCAGCTTATGAGAAAACGTCTACTAGTACTTCAACAAGCAATACAACTTCGACTGCACCAATTCCAGCTAGTATTGCTTCCAGCCTTATGATGAGTAGTGCTGATATTGCCAATGCACTATTTTCGGCGAGCAAATATTCCAGTGCCGGTATACTGGGCATTCCAGATCCAATGTCTAAGTCGACTTTAGCCGCCAATAACATGTTCCTGACGCCATCTTTGCTCAAAATGCAAGAGTCTCTCTTAAAACCGCTGGCAAATAGTAGTCCTATTTCCTCAAAAGTTGGTTTAGACCAGAATGTATTAATGAAGTCTCCACATGATTTATTGAAAAACAGTAAAGATTATCTGCCGCCAGACTTTGGCAGTATCGGAAAAGGTAAAATGGAAATTTCGTTAGATACAGGAAAACATGCAGAGAGTAGTTCATCAAAAGTTGATTCAACTAAGCCTATTGCTTTAACTTCGGACCCTATCGCGACCGATTTTAGTATGCCGTCACGCGTCGGCGGGGAATCATTTTTAAATCAAATGTTAGAGTTAACTAAAAAGACGACAATGCCGGATTATATGTCTGATTATAGCCAGCCATTGAAATTGACAGAAGAGGAAGCGCCGAATGCGTCACAATCGAGTCATCCATATTCAAATACATCTAGCATTGTAGACACCATAGCGCAAGTAGCATTGGGAAATTATTCTAAGATGGACGAAGTTATGGACTATACAAAAGGGCAAGATTATAGCACGACTAAAAACTCTACGAATGAACATGATAATTAGTATAACACGGTATTTTTACAGTATTAGTAAATTGCATTTATCTGATCTGAATTATTAGACTGATAATATTAAAACGTCAACGAAATGATTCATTTAATATGTTTGAAAATAATAATGTCACGTGACGCGACTTTATGTTGTATGGATCATAGTTCGTAGTGTAGGTTTAAATTATTAAATGTTAGTAATAAGTTATACTTAATGTAGGAGGTGTTATTTATATAAATCTGACAAACTTGCTTATAATTAACTATAACTAGTTTTTACGTTTTCGATATCGAATGTCAATTTCTCTATTTTGATCGATTTTTTTTTATATTTTTTAGTTGACTATGTATTTATATTCCAAAAGAAATTATTTCATCATGTCACAGATCTTTTTGGAAATAAAGTTATAGAAATCCGATTTTATTACTTATATATCAATCATGTAGAGTTCGTTCTATTGATACATGAATAGGAAATACCCTGCTCTCTTACTCTTATCTTGTGTGATGAAGTTTAGCGAAGGAACATAGTTTCTGTAAGGTCGTCTATAATAATCATTTGCCTGAAATCAAAAAGATATTTGGGAATTGGCATACACTAACCTAAAACTTATATCTTACGTCGAAAGTATTTTTATATTAATATTATGTGTCATTAATTTAACTTTAGTTTAATTAATAAATCATAGGCATTGTTATATCCAAGCGATATATTAAAGAAATATACTCATACGTTTATGTGCGTGTAATTTGGTTGTAAGCCATAAGCCAGGATAAAAATTGGTGATTATGGAATGGTTTTTAATAAAACCAATGATCATTTTAATTCTGTTTTATTATGTGACCTATTTAAGTAGACATTAAATATCTGTGGAAATGTGTTCGGCATAATAATTCATTAACTAAATAAATTCAATTCAATTTCGAATTTCATTTTTTCTTATCCTTCATAGCCATGGGTTCGCACTGCCGAAAATAAATATTTAAAACAAAATACTTGTTATCTCAGTTTCCTCATATTCATAGCGTTTTATTTTTTAATCCGTGTAATTCCATTAATTGAAAATTGGTGCACATTGTAGTAGATTTTGTGAACTTTATAATTTATAATGTGTTTGTTCCTTGACATGTAATATTTAATTACCATTAAATATGTATTTCCCTTTCAATACTCATGATCAAAATAAATAAGATGTTTGCTACATCAGCTGTTACGTAAATGGTCTTAACAGAGGTAGAGCCCGCAACAACATCTGCTGAACGAATGGGCCTCGACTGGTGAAATACCTCGACCTTACAGAAGACAGGCGTGAAGTAGAAGTATGCTGCAACGTTTCGTCCGATGAGTATGGAAGCCTAATTCTAGTACCCATCCCACCTATTTCTAATAAGGAAAGGATTCGAAGGGGAGTAGGATTTGACCTAGGAGTTTAAAGTAGGCAATGCATCTGCACTCATTAGCTTGTTGCTGATGCCCATGGGTGGCAGTTGCTTAAAGTCGGATGGACCGCTTGCCCCTTTGCCATTTTCTACTATATAAAGAAGATCGGGCCGACGGGAATATGGTACTAGAAAACCAGCAAGATGTAGAGGTATTAATACTTCTGCGGTTATATTTGTCGTTGCCCGTTCATCCTAACTGCCCGATAAGAGTTTTGCAAACCTACCAGTGGGTACGATTAATATTAATTGTAGAAGTATTAAAAGTAATTGTATCTGAAATAGTACAATTACTTTTAATATGTAATAAAATAACTACGGAATAAAAAAGTACTTTTAAACTTACATTATTGAAAAGCTAGGTAGTTAATAGATTTTCTTAAATACCATTTTGAAAATTGGTAATATATAAATATTACCAATTATAAAATATTATAAAATTGGGCTATTGGTACAGTAGTGAGGAGTTAGCATGTGTCTCTGAAGGCTCGTCTGGCAATACGTAAATGAAAGTGAGAACTGGGTTAAGCAGGAAAAGTATGTTAGTAGTTCATGCCATTGAGATGCGATCCTTAAGAAGTATGTCAGGTTGAATAATAGGATTAAAAATAGCGTATTAAGGGAGTGGAGGGAGTAAGTGTGGCTTAAAAGTGGAAGTTTTGACTAGAATTGAGAAAGGTATGCTTCGGTGGTTCGGGCATGTTCAAAGGATGAATGAAGGGAGAGTAAAGAAACAAATTTATGTTGCCAAAATGAGTGACGGCGTTGGCAGGGAAACGTCCAAGGAGAAATTTTATTGATCAGATGTAGAAGAAGCTCTTGCTTCTTCTACATCGATCTCGAAGGTGTGCCCGGATCGCGCCAAATGGAAATCCATAATCTCAGTCTACCCCTCTCGGGCGGGAGCGTATAGTTGAAAATTGTGTGAATCAGTTTGAGTTATCATTACCTAATCGATATAGCATTTCGAGAGGGTTGTGATTAATGCACAGTGTAATAATGGCTATTGTTTCAATGTCGCTCGTTTCGATCGCTTATCAATTATATTAATGATTGTTAATAGATAAATTTTAATCAACACTAGATAATAAGATGACGTTCGAATGATAAAAGTAATTTTCTAGTATACAGATATTCTTATGATTAGTGTTGACTGAACGACAATTTGAGCATCGTTTTTGTGTTGCTCAAACTTTGTGTATTTTACAAGTGATGAGGTGTATTGTAAATTAAGTGTCGTGAATTGTGTTTTATTCAAGAAGGCTAGTCTCCTTCGTGAGAAAGAATTTTAACTTTTATTTTAAACCTATAACTGTAAATTATCTTAGTTTGATATGGTTATTGTTTTGAAAACTCTAGAGATATCACTATGGTTTCGTTTTACCTTTAGAAAGTTTATCTTAGAACGTTATGGTAGTTACCATATTTCTAGATCTACTCATCTACTTCAACGCTCTGTTTAGGTCACAATAACAAACCATTTTTAGGGTTACATACCCCATGGGTAAAACGGGACCCCTATTATTAAGACTCCATTGTACGTCCGTATCTCATGAACCGTGATAGACACTTGAAATTTTCACAGAGGATGTATTTCTTTTGCCGCTATAACAACAAATACTAAAAAGGATAATAAAATAAATATTTAAGGGGGCTCCCATACAACAAACGTGATTTTTATAGATAATGTTAGGCGCTAATCCGACTCGAATATGGCCGATATTTTACTTTTTTACAACAAAGTGTTTGTTGTTAAGTGTCTACAAGTTATTATAACTGATGAACTTGATTTATTTATTCAGTATAACTCTTCCTTAAAGTTTACTCTTAAAAATTAGCTAGTCGTTCTCTAACAGTTGTAAACGTTACGTTATGATATGATGCATACAAAAAGTCTAAGCAAAGTCTCAATAAGACATCTAAAAGCGATCACTTCGAATGTATCGCTTATAAATAATTGGTTACTTACGTGTTTCATATTTTGCGTTACTTTTATCATTAAAATTGATAACAATGTTTTCATGAATTGACGTTTAGGTAAAATAAGATTTGTCCTTGAAATTATTTCAAGTTATTGAGCAATGATATATATTTCCGGCGATAAAATTTAAAAAGTTAAATCAGATTTATGTATTTTATTTTTTAGAATAATACCTCATGGTAATGGATACAACTCCAGGGTTCAAAGACCTGGAAGATGACAGCGAGCTGTCGGACTCCGAATTTCAGCCGCTCTACGACGACACTGATGAATTAGAGTACGTTAATTTGCCTAAAATCTTTTCATTATAGAATGAAATGTAATGTAAAATAAAATGAATGATTTTTGAATGCACCCCATTTATTAAGGGAGTTTGGCTGATGCAATCTAAATTAATAACGGGGAAATATTCATTGTTTTACGTCCGAACCGGAACACAGTACCTAATTTTTGGGATAAACGCACACCTATTCGGGGAAACCAACATGTGTTAGTTTCAACTGCATTTTTCGTTATAATAACTGTTATTGATTTTATTAGTTATTTATTCATAGTATGAAGCAAACATCGTCTAGGATCACAAAGGTTTCTCAACTTAAAGACACGTATATGTTTAAAACTCTTATTACGTGTAACATTGAAAAATTAATTATTGATCCTGCGAATAATAATTTATAATGGTTATTGCTAATATTAACTGCAGTTATCACTTGGCTCTTTTAGATAACGCTGTATGAGAGATTGATTTACTTGGATTAATTTCTGATCTAACTGACTTACAAAATTATTTCAATACATTTTCACATACAAATAATTCGCTGTCGTACATTTTTCTTGTTGTAATCTTTTTTTTTTTACGAAAGAAGGTGGCGTTCGTTTGCCGTTCAGCGGTAACTGATGTTAAGTGACCGTTACCCATAGCCATCCGTAATACGTAAATGTGTCGCAGATGCGTTGCCTAGGTTTCTAAGATAGAGGAGGGGATGGACCGGAATAAGAATGTTGCCTTTTCCTATTCATCCCCTCCCTATCCATTCCTCTTCTCCTTCCCATTCTACCCATGTTAGGAAACGATAGATACGGGAAAAAAACCGAAATTGGGCCACTGGCACACGAAAAGTAGAAGCATACTTCTACTTCACATCTGTCTTCTGTGCGCTTGTGGTATATCACCAGTCGTGCCAACCCAACCCAACCTTGCAGCACATGTTGTGCACATGTTGTTGAGCCTTTGCGGGCTCTAATTGTATTTTAAGCGCTGGTCCTTACTTGCGCAAAGGTACATTGTTTGGTGTTGGGGGGTTGTAACTCTCTTGTTAGCTGGCTATGTGTTACGTCATCGGCGCCAGCCGTCATTGTAAACCGGCTTTGATGAAATATTTTCTTTTGTGCAACACAAGATTCGTGGTGGTACTTGCATATGTACGTAAAATCTCACCTCTCACCACATCACATTATCAGACGTTGACAGCAGACGTCATTGTTAGAACCACTGGCGACAAGATGTGTTTTTCCCTTCTTCCCCTTTTCCTTTTCTACTTCTCTTCCTTTTTCAAAGCCTGGCAACGCATTAATATTTTTTCTGATGGTTGCCGATGTTGGTAGGTGGCGGTGGTAACATGAAGTAAGCCGGTTGTTCAGCTCTTGTTTTTGTGTTTTACCTACCCCCACACCATAAAATAGATAGATATTATCCTTATCTTTTTTTAGTTCTCAGATAAGTTTTTAATTTTTTCTTTAATATACAAATATGTGAACATGCGTATTTATTTTAATATTATTGTTGTTTTTAAACAGTCAAAGAACAGCGCAAGAAACAAAAGGATGGAATCTATTTCGGGAGATCCCGGTAAAGAAGGAAAGTGGGTCGATGGCATCGACGGAATGGATCGACATAAGCATGAAGATATTCAAAGT
>JWHW01027266.1:441436-455015 GCA_000931545.1 Papilio glaucus
CAGTGCAATAATTATTAGTGTAAATAGTAAAGTCCTTTTAACTGATATATCCTTGTTTTAACCACTATAACCCATAATTTACTACAAAAACAGATGAGATAGAAATTGTATATAAGTAACGAAAAAAATATATTAGCTCGTTGATATCGTCATAATACTATCCATTGATCATCCAGTGTTTGGTGTAGTGAGTTAAAGGCAATGTAATAACTTAAAAGTAGCACTTAACATTTGGTCACTTAGGTAGACATCATAAATTGATATGGTAAATTCTTGTTATCCAAAGTGAAAAAAATAAAAATGTTAATCCTATAATTTGTCCTAATTTTGGGTGGATGTATTAATGTTGCATGAATGGCTAATAGGTCTGAGCTCCAATTCTGCTAACACTGACGTGTCACGAAAAATCGCAATTGTTGATTTGGTATTTTAAAATCAATTTTGTCATAATGAATTTTCAGTTTTTCAACTTTTGATATTATTATGACACCATTCAAATAGGCATAGTAGACCAGCATTTGATTTGTATT
The DNA here is from genome assembly GCA_000931545.1 of Papilio glaucus. Lineage (NCBI taxonomy): Eukaryota > Metazoa > Arthropoda > Insecta > Lepidoptera > Papilionidae > Papilio > Papilio glaucus. The sequence continues at coordinate 441,967 of JWHW01027266.1, forward strand.
TATTTGTTAGCAGTTGAGCGATCTGGCAGGCAGGTCGTCGATGTCTGGCGCGTACGTGAACAAGGGCTACGAGCCGGCGCTGGATAGCGAAGACGAGGGCTCGCCCGCGCCGCGCCGCAGCACTGTGCGCTTCAGAGATAACTTCAAATGATGACACCGGCTTTGTTAACTTATTACACATATTAAACATTTATTATGATCTCTGAATTGTCTTTATTTAATTGCTCGTTTCCAACTTACGTGAATGTAATTCATTTAAATTTGGTTCAACAAGTCTTTTCATAATAAGTCAATATTTTACAGTTAGCTCACATAAATAAAATTGTAGAAGGGAGGGGGAGAGAGTTTTTTCCTAATTATTTCCTATTATTAAAAGTCAATACAATTTTCTGTTACCTTTTCGGTCCTTTACTGTAAAGGCCCGCGGTTTCACCCGCCGTGAAAATTAAATTAAATGATATAGATTTGAGATCAACTTACATTGGATTTAAATTCTTTCTCCATACAAACTTTCATCACCTATTTCAAGCCTTTAGTCCATGAATTTAGAATAATCCTTTCTTAGTGCTGGCCTAAGTAGTAACAGATATTTCAATTTTCTATGGCCAGTAGTCTGGGCTGTGTGTTGATATATCAGTCAGTCAGTTTCTTCTTTTATATGCAAGTTTGTATTTTTTTTTAAACTTGACATTATAATTTGCTATTTGCCATAGGTCCGTGAGCACCGGTAAAAGAATGCAAGGGTTAAATTAATTGTGTATGTTTCCATTAGACTACAAAACGATGCTTATATTTACATTGGTGTTTTCTAGAGTTATATATCAATTGTAAGTAAGATAAAAATTATAAGAGAAAAAATCATTGAAATCGTCTATGTATCGCAAATTTCTGGAATAGATGTCATCTTAATCGCACAAGTTCCGCGGAAATTAAATTTGATAAAATGAAACCAATAAACGATGCAAGATTTTTAGACATACTACACAAGATTTTGTTAAAAATAATAATACTTGTCAAATAAAACTTTGTTCTCAACGACGTTCATACAGAATGTGTCCTTGAATGTAGTCGCGGCGTCGGTGACTAATTTGTTTAGACATTTGATAGATCTTAAAAAATGGGTCAGCCAAAGGTTAGCTGTTACATTGTTAACAACAGCGTTTCCAGGATTGTCGTATCTTATCAAAGGGAATCTAAGCTTTGTAAAATCTAAAAAAAGTTCCTAAAAAACCTTAAATGCAAAAAAGCAATTGAGTTAACTCATAGTAACAATAATTGAAAGCACAAGTATAGCGCTACTTTGGGAAACACACGGCTAGCGAGCGAGGTGGAGATTGTTGGCTAAGTGACAGGTCACTGCGGGCCCGTGCTGAACAGAGGCGACCGGCAGTGAGTGCGCGGCAACTCTCGCGACCGCACCGCGCGCACAATGCGCATCGAAAACGGACAAACGCGAGTGCCCTATACACCCTGGAACATTGTGAAGTGACACTTTGTATATAGGATTTCGTAAATCGGCGTCGACAAGAAGGTAAGACGAATTAAAAAATAAAAAGTTTTAATTTTTTTTTAAACAATTTGACATTTAATTTTGCGAGGCCATAGTGCGTGATCATTTGTAAAAGTATGAAGGGTTATTGCGATTGTTAATAATTTGAATACGTTTTCATAACATTACAAAACTAAGCTATATTTAGCGTGTTATAGTAACCACTAGACCTATACGCCGATTGTAACAAAATATTTCTTTTAACTATATCTTGAGTTTCGCTTTCGAAAGTTCAAATCCGTCTCAAGAGTTTGTAATGCTAAACTGTTAAGTAGGTTAAAACGAAACGTGTGATCATTTTTAACAAGTTTTAATATTTACGTGCATAATATTAATTTACTATATCGCAACAAACAAAAGTGAATGTAGGTGTTACGCGAGAAGACTGATCAAGGCACTAAGACTGCCTTCAAGCCTTAATCCTAATCATAATCTGCCTTGACTTAAAAAATATTTCTATGAACAAAACATGTTAAATGTTAATGTTTAAAACTTATTAGCAAATTAAATTTGACTTGACCTTCCGTTAAGTTTACTTAAAGGTCATTTGAATAATTCCAGTAAAAAGTGAATTTTGGCTGATTTCACTTTTATGCACAAAAATTTTATGGCACTTTAATTTTATTTACTTTCTTGTTACATATTTAACAATGACCTCGTTTACAGCACATTCTTCGAAAAAATATTAATTGACTAATTCATTACCTAACCTAACGGTATACGTTGGCTTTAATGAATCGTCCAAATTAAGTGAAATTGTCATAATTACAATATAATTTGGTTATGATCAAAGGATTTTTTTCGTTTTCAATGGCGTACACAACAAAGCCGAGTAGAATGGCAGTGCAGGTTTGTGAGAGTCTTAAGACCTCGGTTACATCCGGTTCCGTCAGAGGGTCGTTCTCACTCGGAACAGGAGCAATTTTGTTACTTCCGTAGTTCTGTAATTAACGTAATTTTATACGCGTGCCTTGCTCACTTGTTACTTATGAATATATTTTATTTAAAAGCATGATTCGTTTTTAATCGAACTAAGGTAGAAATCTGTTCTTAATAAATATACTTATGGAACATGTATTTGTGTTCCATTACACATTTCAGCGAATTTTGTAAAACCGTGGTTTTTGTTTGAAGCATCTAGTAAGAAACTCATTTATATTTACTGCATATATATATTTGTTTGGGTTTGTATTTTTTTAAACCTCATAGTATAAAATGACAATGAGTCGTTTGGTACCATATCAGTTCTCATCTAATTTAATTATTTTTAAACATATCACGTAATTATTCGCTTTTGTTAAAAAGTGAAAGTGCATGGGCCTAATTAAATAATTTCTTAATGCCTTCGACAATGCATGACAATAAAATGTTAAGTAAATCATTCTTTAAGTTCATTTGCGTGAGATAACTAAAATTTCGTACCACAAACAGTGGGGAAATCGATCTTAGTCACTAAGATTGGTGACGTGTCTACATCTCAATTCCATTCAAAATTCATTTAACACAAGCCCTGCTATTTCCGAATTGTAAACTATCAATATTAGCTTGTTTCTCGAAATTTCATTTAAGAAAACGAGGTAAACAATATACACATACGCAACAATGTACACAGTTTGGTAATTTATTTTTAAACAAGTAAAACAAATCATTCGTCTTATTAGATAAGTTAATAAAAATGCACAAAACAGGTTACGCAGTCGGTTAAAATTTTAAAAGTTCACGACTACACTAATTGTAAAATATATTTGCGATCACAATAATCTTAAAAAAGAATTGTTATTTATGTTATTATCAGCCATTGGTTGTAAATTTATAAATTATTTTATTTGTAGAATTAATATTTCCGATTTAGAATTGAAAAAAGAACTGCGACCGCTAAACCAAGATATCGATAATATTGTAATGGCTGATTCTCTTTTTTAGTTATTAAGTACGACCATGTTAACGACAATTTAGAGTTTGTGATCAGAGTACTTCAGCTCTTTTATCACGGTGACGAAGCAAATGAACACACTAATTCTACTTTAGTTAGGCATTGGAAGAAATATATTTTGAAACTAAGTTAAAAGTATTTGTTTACGATAGACAAAAACAAAGAAAAAAGACGAATAGGCTTTTGAGGTGAAAACTTAGACCGCTTAGTTAGACGATATCTGGTAGGAGAAAACCTTATGGGTTCGCGTGAACAACATGCGCGAGAAACATGTTTTCACAACACACAACTTTTTTTCATTTATTTGTCTTGTATTCAATTTAGAATTTAATTGTTAAGTAACAAGGGTTTATTTTTGTTGATTATTTATTTATTTTTGAACAAATTTGAGTTTTTTGTACCTTTTTTTTTAATTTTTTTGTACCTTTTTATTTTTGTACCTGTTTTGAGTTTTCACTTCTGTCGGCAGTTCTTATGACTGCATGTGTTTGTTTTTTTTTTTAGTAATAAGCAACCTGTTTTATGTCTGATAACTTTAAACAGATATTTAATTAAGTTAATAGTGCCATTACTTAATGACCACTCCCGTGAGTTAATATTTTATACGGTACATAACTGCATTAGTGATTATTAACTATGTTGCTGCAATTTTGGCTCGTAACTGCAACATTAAGATTCGATACAGATCATTTATCTTTATTACGAATTTTTCATGCTCTACTTTTAAAGAATTTCTGATATTTAGGAGCTATTCGCAAAAGTCTGCTAGTAACACGAGACAATCTTCTATAACTCAAATATAATTACAGCTGTTATGTTCATTTGTCCTATTTTCAGTAGAAAATATTTTTAGTACAAGATAAAAGAGGTGAGTATATAATGGTAGTATGATTAATACGGAAAAAAAATCATATACTGTATTGTGAGTCATTTTGTGCCCATAACATGTTTCTCGCAGAGAAGTCGCGCTTTTCTATTCAAAAGACTTCAACGCATACTCATCTAAAGCCATAAATATTAGTCACTTGTAATTTATGTTGTGGTTGATGTTTGAATTTTATGCTAGTATTTCTCGATATTTGTAATGAAGTACTTTTATAAAGTTGATTTAAAGAATTGTTATTTTCTAATAATCTTAAATTAACATTTCATTATATCATATAATGTAGTACTATAAACATATAGGGAATAACTTGTTGAGAGACAAATTTAATTAAGATTTAGATTAAGAAAGTTTTGTGGCGAGAATAAAAACGTACATAGACACGAAGCTTAAAATATATGGTGAGGTATTGTTATTGATAATTCATGCACAGCAGCACCCACTCGTTGAGGCATTACACACGCAATAATAAAACTTCAAGTTCTAATAAACAAACATAAGCGAAAAAGAAACAAAAATAATTGATCATAATCGCTGCTTTTAGTACGATTATTGGAGAGGAAAGGCAAATAAAGAAATTAACTTCTACATGTAACCACGCAATAATAAATTATTACGTGTAAGTCCGATGACGTGGTGCTTAGTCACGGATCATTAGTGATTACGAAATTAACTGACTATAATTAACTTATATTGTTTTGCTGTTATAGATGAAAAAAATTACTTGTCTTAATTATAATTTTAACTAAAGTCCTTCAATCTTTTCAATATGACGTTAACAAAATCAATTTGCAGAAAGTTTTTCAAATAATAAATTTATTTTATTTATGTTAAGACCAGATATGAAAGATGTATGTCTTTTTAAGAAAACGTCGTTTTCATAGAGGAAGGTAGCAAACGAGCAAGCAGTTCACCAGATATTAAGTGAACGCTACCTGCAACATCCAATCCGCAACAAGCAAAATGAATTGCGAATACGTTGTCTTCATTTAATGGACACAGAAAGGAGTAGACAGGAAAAAGGATATTTCCTCTTTCTATACAAATTCTATATTTATATACATTATTTAAATGTAGATCTGGCTTATTCAAATAATATTTAGGAGCTATTCGACAAACGATTTAAATTATTAATATTTCTACATCTAATTCTTAGTTGACTTTTATATGTGAGTAAGTGACAAGAACTATATAATCAATGGTATCTGCAAAGTCAACATCAAATCAGATTCCTTAGGTTTTTGTACCGCATCTCGTTTAAGTTCTGACGTAGCGACGCCTACTTTCTCTTTTGTTTAGTACACATTTTCTCGTGACTTCATCTGACGATCTATTGATGGCGTAATATCAAACTTACGAGTAATACTCACGCACTTGTATCAGAGTAGTCCATCCTTTATAAATTACCTATCTGCTGTGAAATATTACAGAAATATTTTATTTTAACGATATATCATATATGTATTTTATGACATTTCGAAAGGTCAAATTTAATACTAACGGCTGTAAAGTACATGGGTGTATTATCTGGTAAACGTTCTCATTGTTGCTATGTGAAATAGAAAGAATATAAATCGTTTACTGTTTATTAAATAATCGTTTTTTTGGTTACTATTTGTTACGAGGTAGATCGTTACACGTACAGAATAGTTATTAATATTTTGCAAACACCGAATTGAAACATATTATGTTTGTTTCTTTCCTGAACATGTGACGTAGAAAAGAAAGTCAGTTCATGAGAAGGCATGTTTTGAGTACAGTAGAACACAGCGTCTGCTGGAAGCGGAACTTAACGTTTCATGAAAGCAGATGAAACTGGTAAACGTCTGGTACTTTTGACATGATTCGAATACGGATGCAATGCGTTGTGCCGTTAGCTGTTTAAATTCTTGGTATAATCGCTTCCGACTTAGAGCATAAATTTGTTTTCATGTGTCAAAGACAGTAATACTTTATCATTCACTTTAATTAAATTCATAAAACATTCAATGAATAGCACTACAGTAGATTTTCATAATCTATTTAAAAAAATTGGCATTGGGGGGAAACAGACTCGTTTTTTTTATAGAAGAAGGTGGGAAACGAGCAAGCAGTTCACCTAATATTAAGTGACAGTCTGCAATAAGGTAATGATTTGCAGACGCATTGCCTATCTTCAATGGATAGATGATAAGCAGAAAAAAAGAACATTTCCTTTTCCTATCCACCCACTACTCTGTCAAATCCTCTTCCCCTTCTTATCATTTCCTTATTAGAGAAGGATGGGAAAGGCAAGTAAACTAGAATTACGCCTCCGGCACCTCACCCATCCGGCTAAACGTAGAATAGTTCTACATCACGCCGTCTTCCTAGTTATATAAAAGTGTAAAATTAACAGTGTAAGTAAAGATCTGATTATAATTCATTAGTATTGTTTTAAGCGGAAACCAATACGCCGAGGCCGGTCGTCCTCGCGCCACGCACGCCGTGCATGATATACCTGATTTCTAACCCGATTTTGATATATTATTAATTCTTAACGACACAAACATTAAGAAACATACATTTAAAGTCAAAATAACTTATTTATTACTTAAAATTTAGACTAATGTAGCATAATGTTGGTTGAATTTCTGAAGGGCGATGAGAAATTGTTTTTATCTTTAACGGATAAATAATAATCGAGTAAATTTGATATAAATATCTTCGTAAGATACTAAACGATAAATTAAGTATGTTTATTGTAATCTAATTACTATCGCGACAAATAGCGTATTCAATTTAAATATGGTCGTTTTTAGCATATTTGTTTGGTTTTGGCAAACATTAAAACACGAATGTTCGAATCAAATTAAAATATATTTTTAATCCTTAATGGTCAACATCTGCTTATTGCATAAGAGAATGTCAAATATAATCCGTTATTATACAATTACAAAGGAAGGGTTATAAATTGAATGCGTCGCTATAACTATTTGAATTTTTTATATTAAAGGAGTGAAACTGAGTTTAAAAGCTACAAAAAGTTTTATACGTAGACAAACACACAATTTGTAGAGCCCGCAACGACAACATCTGTCGCACGAATGCACCGGCTCGACCAGTGAAATACCACAACTTTACAGAATACAGGCGTGAAGTAGAGTATTCTGCGTTCCGACTGATGAATAAGGTGCCGGAGGCCTTATTCTAGTTCTCTTCCCCTTCCCATTCTTTGCTAATAAGGAAAGGGTGAGAAGTAGAAGAGGACTTGACGGTGGACGGTATGAATAGGAAAGGGAAATAACCATTTTCTGTTTACCCTTCTCTGTCCATAAAGGTAGGCAACGCATCTGCAGCTCATTAGCTTGTTACAGGTGCCTATGTGTAGTGATTGAACCGCTTGCTCGTTTGCCACGTTATATTATAAAAAAAAATGTTGATTGTCTAATTAATCAAAGGCTTATAAAAAATCTGGAGAAGTTTTAAGATTCTTGGATAGCATAATATGGTTGATCATGTTTAATATGCTTCCAAAAAATTCTCCAAAGTACTTTAGTTATATAGTAGAAATATTGCCTACTTTGCTATGTACGGCAGAGCGCAAAATTATGTTCAATGAATATACGAGTTTCCATATATGTTGAGTTGTACCAGACGGAAGAGAGAACAACTTTTCATATGGTTTGGCCTGCGTAGTTTGCAATAACGCAAGTTACTAAGCAGCCTCGTCAAAGGCATTAGAATGCTTTGCTTAGGCTAAAGGCTCATTTTGCAGTCGGTAGGCAACAAAGAATGTAAGGCAGTGTTGCGCAGCGGCGGTGGAATGGCGGGAGGCTGAGACGCGAGGGGAGGCTCGACGAACAGCTGGCGGCCGTCAACAGTGAAAGTGAGACTAAGTTACTCTGCACTAACTTTAACGTGTTGACTTAAGATTTAATCTTACGTAAACATCTGTTAAAGTTTTATATTTGACATCTTATTGGCCCAAACTACAGGAAAATCAATTTCAAAATCGATCAATTTAAATTCAGTTTATTAGACAAAAGACGAACGTTTAAATATTTGATTTATTGATGGAAAAATAAAATATTTTCACGTTCGAAAAGAAATCAAGAAACATATATTTTTTTATTATACATTTAGAGGTAAAACTGTCCGCTAGATTAACGGCTGATGTTTGCTGAAACATATCTCACTTTACACAACAGTATAAAGTAAATATAATTCAAATCACGATTGTGGTTTGTCTCGTTGTCTGTATAGCCGAATGCACAACCCTGCGTATAGTCCAGCTCGCTCGCAGAGTCGCTGACCTTGCGGGCAACGACGCCGGACAGCCCTAAACGCCTCCGCCAAACATTGTATTTCAACAATATATTATCAGTGCCATGCTTTGAGTTTTTAATCAAAATAAGACGAAATGATAACTTGCATAGGAAATTCTGATTAGAAAAATAAATAATTTAATAATACATATCAGTAATGATAAATATAAGGACATGTTTATGTTTCTACAATAAAAATATGCGACTCAAGTTCGTTGGTTCAAAACCGCAATTCTAACTTAGTGGTCAACCGTGAATTAATGCGAGCATTAAATTTATCGTTACAGTTATTTTACATCCATAGACATATTATTAACATTAATCACATAACTAATAAACATAGTTTTGTTTTAAGAATTAAAAAAGCCATTATTTTTTTTAGTAAGTACATGCATTTCTTGCAGTCACGTACTTACAATATTTGTGATAATTAAGCTTAGTTTCTAAAAGGTTTGTCAAATTTTAATTAACTAACACTCCTGTCGAGTTAACTACCATGTCAAATAAATTACAGTTTCTTAAAGAAAAAAAATTACCATGCTTCTAGAAAAACTAATTACATTTGATTTGACATTTCACAGCTAAGTAGATAATTTTTCTGTTTATCAGCTTTACAGAAACTGAAACAAGGCGCTAGTTAGGCATTTGACCATTTGCGAAAAGTTATTTATTAAAATGGAACGACTAGGTCAACGTAAGAGTTGTTATAAAATGCATATATAACAATAATAAATAGTGTAAACTCGATAGAATTCAATATCAAAATTGTATAAATTCGCGAGAGTGCAAGAGATGAACGACCGGCAAGGTCGAGGGTTTGTAAGGAATGCGAAAGGCTTGTATGTAATGATTCATTGCTCCTGGAAGAAAGTTACAAGCAAATATTAAATTTCTTTGTTACGCGTGGACAGTGTAAATCCATTGAATTAGCTTGGTAAGGTATATTTCGTATGCTTGACGTATCTTTATTTCGTTTTGATTAATATATTCTCATTTTATTTATATTACTTTGATAACTTTAAAGTATTATAACAAATTTCCGGAGCCAATACCTACTTTCATTATAATATTATATTATAGGTAAACCTTCAAGAGTGAGTGACTCCTTCGATCAGATCGTCACGTTCTCGTCAGTTATGATTCTGGTTATGTACTAGTTTATTCATTATAGAAAACCATCATCTGGAAACTACAGATAAATAGTCAAATAAAACTGCGTTACATTTAGTAAAACTCCTGTTAAACATTATTATCCGGCAAAGGACTTATCATCTATTACTTAAATATACGGCATATAACCCGTAGTATTCTTACTTCGAGTTTATCATTGTGGTGAAAAAGAGTGAGATTTTTTCTTCCCAATCTATTACAAATACATAATTTGTAATATATTTTTTTAATCCCTAATTTATTCGAGTAATTTTGATGAACGACACCACAACTAGTCCACATTTCGATCACATCCGCGTAAATGTTTCACGATATATTTGGAGCGTCAATATCAATATATATGAAAAATCTATGTTTATATGAATCTAGTTCATTAAATTCATAGAAATAGTTATATATTTCATCGAAGCTAGACCTCTTACATTGTACGACCCATGACATTTTATGGTCCTATTGCTATTCGAATGATGAAGAATAATCTGCATTGACCTTCGAGATCGGACAGATCAGTCTAAAAATATTTTCTATTTGTACCTAGCTATTCTATTTTAATTAGAACTCACTAGAACTTAATTATACGTTGGAAAACTGTAGTGACAATGTCATATCTATGTTATTAATGTCTTTCAATTTTTCATTATCTTTTTAAAGTTAGATAATAAATCAAGCTTTATTATGATATAATATTTCTCAAATCTTGATATTAATCTTAAAAATTCAAATGTTAACTTTTACGCCATGTCTCTGTTGCTTAAATTGCTATGTTTTTAATCGATATCTATTTTAAATAAAACACACATTTCACTTTTTATTTGCAGAGTGTGTTCAAAATAGTTTATATAATCTTAATATTTGCGAGATTTGTTTGTCCGTGTCACATTTATGTAATTTCAAGTTCGGCTTACTTGTAACTCGAATGGTTTTTACTATTTCAGAAGTAGTTCAAGATGGCGACTTCGGGAGGGAAGTCGCGGCGGGAGGAGGCGAGCGACAACAGCGACGACGAGCTGACTCCGCTCGCCAACGAAATTTATGGCGGCAGGTAAAACTATATCATATTGTTCGAGTTATTAGTCATGTTAGCAATTAAAAAAAATGTTTATAATAAATGTGTGTTAATAATTTGTGTTCCTTGTTCTTTTTCAAAAGACGTTTATTAAAACCTATAGAAAATTATATTCACATAGAGAACAAGAAAGGACAGCTTCCTGGCTATCTTGTTTATACCTCGCTATCTACTATAGCTAAGCAGAAACTAAACATTGTTTTCTAATTGCGAGTGCTTTTTATTAAGCTTTTGTGTATGTTGTATAACAATTAGTCTTAACTGTGTGTTATTTGTTGTTCTGCTATCACCACCTATCCTGATTAGGTTAAAAGGCATAAATATTCACAAGAACAAGATTGGCACACAAGAATATCATACTTATATAGTTGGTAGTACGGCGGTACGGGTGAGAGGGCTTTGTTCGCACTGGCATAGCACTGAATAAGATTTAGTAGTTTAGGGTTACAACACATAGTATAAGAAATAGCTTTATGATTAAACTGCATTAGTTTATTATGTATCGTAATATTTCTTCGAATAATGTCAATTAACAATTGCATACGCTCTTGTGAATGTTTCAAAAATAACTTTTTATTTTACGTCTACGTAGAATTCAAGCAGTTTTTTGGCTATACGTGAAACACGCTAACAATAATGGCCCATTAAGTCGTGATTGTGTACAAATAAAAAGAATAACATATGAATTTAGTGTGCAGCTTAGAGGTCGGTTCGCAGTCGATCGGTCGCGGCTCGGCGCGGCCCGGAACCCGCTCAAATGCCAAGGTTGTCAACTCTGACGACACAACTTTCGATCGATCGAATACGCTACATTTTTGCGCCCCACTTCGCCTTTGTAACCAGGCTTTAATAATGACAGTAGCTGTTAGTCAGCAGCGCTTAAGCGTACTTAAGATGCCATTAAATGATCAAACATACGCTTATTATTGAATCATGCAAAAGATGTGAACATAAATTGCAATTTACGGCATTTCCGTAGCAACCATGTATAGCGTTAAATTTGAACGTAGTTTCATAACCGTTTTTTTAACTTTATCGAATGAAACGATTAATTATAATTTGATTTATTTCACACAGGGAAGAATGAATGTATTTGAGTAAAGCGACCAACATTCACAAACGTTGTTCTATACTCACCAATCGCCGAGCGGCGCAGGGTCGAGCGTGAGCCGAATATAAGATTTCAACGAGTCTGACCTGACTGCCGTTCACGCCATCTTTGTCTAGTATTTTACTTTGGTTAGATATAAAAAAATGTTAGTAATATTTAAATTTATCGTAGAAGCCCTTCATTACTGTATTTGTGCTAAAGTATTTTACGTATGAATGTATTTGTTTGTATTTAAGGAAAGTCTGCTTCCTCGCTAAGTGACATGGTCATTGACCGTGGTACGTTGAGCCCAATTTTGAAGTAATGGTTTGCATACTAAAGTTAACAGGACGAGATGGCCAGAATTTCAGTAGACGAAAATCGAAGTAAATGATTGTTTATTTCTTTTTATGAATAAACAACGTGACACTGTCGAACAAGACCTAATTATACTTTCTACTTAAAACTTTTAGTCTAAGATCAGAGATAAAGTAAATTTGAATAGGCTCACTGTTTGCTAAAGATTATTTGGTATGCATGGCTATGCTAACGGTACTTTTTGAAATTGTTCATTCATTCAATACAGATTTTAATCCAGGTTATCGAAGACAACTTGGCTATTATAACTTTTGAAAAGTCAATACTTAATAATTATTGCTTATCGGTGTATGTATAAATTTGGAACTTTTTATTCCCGATTTAGAAAAATTTAGTTGGCAATTAGTAGCAATAGAGTAAAAATGTTACGTATGTATACTACGAATTTTAAAATTTCATTAGCCCAAGACTTGCGTAAATTTTCGTGAGTGTCTATATTGGCGTGTTGTATTGTTACAAAATATGACGGCAAAAGTAAGAAACAGCTCGACACATTTTATTACGCTTACGAAGTCTAGCTGTAGCGGCTTGTATCGTGATACGCCGAAGGCCAAGATAGTTTGGTATTAATCTTGCAACGGGTCAATTGAGTTTCAATATTGTTCGAGTATAGACAATTGAAATTATGCACAATGTTCATTGTACATTACGCTCTCAAAAACATTTATAGTTTTTTACTCCATACAATACCTTC
>JWHW01027266.1:455787-466825 GCA_000931545.1 Papilio glaucus
ACCGGTGTATGTTTAAATTTGGAACTTTTTATTTCCGATTTAGAAAAATTTAGTTGGCAATTAGTAGCAATAGAGTAAAAATGTTACGTATGTATACTAAGAATTTAAAAATTTCATTAGCCCAATACTTGCGTAAATTTTCGTGAGTGTCTATATTGGCGTGTTGCATTGTTACAAAATATGACGGCAAAAGTAAGAAACAGCTCGACACATTTTATTACGCTTACGAAGTCTAGCTGTAGCTGCTTGTATCGTGATACGCCGAAGGCCAAGATAGTTTGGTATTAATCTTGCAACGGCTCAATTGAGTTTCGATATTGTTCGAGTATAGACAATTGAAATTATCCACAATGTTTATTGCACATTACGCTCTCAGAAACATTTATAGTTTTTTACTCCATACAATACCTTCAGTGTATCTGAAAAATTAAGTCATTCTGTTTATCAGCTATCAATTTCGGGTCTGGATTTTGGAATTAACTATTTATTGAATTCACAGACATGGTACAATGTCTGTGAATTCAATAAATAGTTAATTTCTCTTTTGGTTCTCACAATCACGTTTCTGTTCAGTTGCTTCTCTTTCAATGTAACAGAAACAATCTTGAATTTGCAGAAAGGTCTATAAAAGGTAAAACTATTGCTGGTAGTATTCTTAATGAATATTTAGAAGTACGATTAAATTGAAATTTATGGTATACAATTTTATATTAGTTTGCTTAATAATTAATTTGTCTACTTTCTATTTAGCTTTGATGAAGGAACTAGTTCAGTGAGTTTTACGATGGTGCACGTTCGTTACAATAATTAAAGAGTCAGCGGCGATAATTTCTTATAACCACTGCCGCAGAACGGAGAAAACTACATGCTGTTTCACAACTGACTTTTGCAGAGAAATATAAAAATGATATAGATGAATTAGACGTTATTTTACAATATGAATCTATTGACACCTCTCTTCAAAATTGGTCAAGTTTTGACTACAGGCGGTCATGATTGAACAGACATACACACATATTCATAATAAATGTATCAGTTTACAGAAAAAGTAGGATTTACAATTTTTTTTGAATATTACAACTTTATTACAGTGATCGATAAAGAAATCTAATATATTTTTTAAAGTATTTTTAAGTTAATGGTTCGAAACGAACATAAAAAAGCACTATGAATTTGAGTTAGTATCATATAACGTATTAAAATCGATAAATGGTTATAGATAATTAAGAAACGTGAACGAAATAAAGAACCGAAGAAAGTTAAGTTATCTAGAGGTAATACGGTTCTTAACTTTTTATTAAAAAAATCTGATGCAACAATTATTTATGATTTTGTAATAGGTGTACCTCTTTTAGTAAGAAAAAATATTTTTTTATATCATACTTACCAATATATTGGTAAAATCATATTTTGTATCCACACGGTTGGAAGAGGAACAGACGTTTAGTACGAGTACATCTTCTATTTATCATATATTTCGTTCACATTTTATGTTAATTATTTGAAAAATTGTATTGATTTGTATAAGGAGAATTTCATTATGTATTCAAAACACTTTTATTTGCAAATATAAAATATTAATATTCAAGTATAGTCCCATAACAAACAATAGCGTATCACTGAGTGTGGTGGTCGGGTGCCGGCTGTTTCTTTCAGTGTCCGTCGGAGCGATCACAGCGCTGTTCGTCAATGTAAACCCAACCATAAGTTATTGACTGAATATCGGACAGGCAGGACATAATTCGACATATTCTATAACTTAATTTTAAAAAAATTAATAAAATTAAATAATTCGGTGTACGCTCCAACTAAGTTCTCGATTTAAGTTTTGTTTTAATATTCTTGAAAATGGTGAAGTGCTAAACATGAGTGAGCAAGATGGTAAAATGTATTACGAGCGACAGGAATTGGGAGAGGCCGTTTATCTCGCCAATAATAATAATTCGATTTATAGTACTGGAACTCTGCATTATTGTAGCATTTACAGGTAATGAATCAAATATTTGTGGTTATTAATATTTTTGAATTTTTATAACACATACATATACTAGATTCTTTTTAAAATCATTCAAATCATTTGTTTTGACCAGAAACTGTTAATACATTTTCTTATTTGAATTATCATAAAAAATGTAAAGCAATGTACTTTTATTATCTACAAACGGGAGAATTTTGCAAAATATATTTTTATATTACATTTAAATTTATCTCCTGATATTTTATTTCATTCATATGTATTTGCTTATTTTTAAAAATGAATCAAAGCATTCATAATTGTAAAGATAAAGTATGTGGCAACGGAATCATTTCATAACTTTCTAATGTGCGAAACAGAAGCGGACGGCGCGTGCATGATAATCGGCGTAAGACATAACTGTCGCGGTCCATAATGGAAAATTATATTAGCTTTAAACATACAGTATCGATACTCAGTATAAAAGTAGGCTTGTTTCACGAAATATTTGTAATGTTAAATGTATTTTATAAAAATCTTTCGTACTTTAGCATATTAACCTGATGTTAAAACACAAATACATTGTACTGTTTACTACGTTTTTAAATACCTTCTTTGGTGTCAGGCTTCGGACAAATTTAGTAAATGATTTAGACCCCAAGTTCTCGATGAGCTAGAGATTCGAAATTACTCTTAGCTAAAAATCAAATAACAAAGGATGCAGATGACAAAAATATACTTTACCATTAGTTTTAAAAACGTGGTTTAGTATTGTCATTAGCAAATATTACTATCAGGACCAACATGTAAAAGCAAGACCTAAAATAACATATTTGACAGAGCGATATTAACAAGTTTATGTGTAACAGATTTCTTTAAATAACAACATCATTACTCTTCGACATTACATTACATTTTACAATACTCCTTGACATTACATTTTAGAAATTTATAAGTTATGTAAATATTATTTACATAAAAATAATTTAAAGTTCGACATAATAATCATAAATGTTTGTCATAAATAACTAATACAGTTAAGTCTTCAAAGTTATGCAGATAATGAGAAGGCAAACTATGGCTGGGCGGGGGCTCGCGAATTACGATTCGTACCGGCTACCTTACGTAAGGACCAGTGTCACAATACCGGCCGTAGCCAGTACGTGTCGTAATCACTGTAATGAGAATAATTATGTTGGTATCACAGATATCAACGTGAGATATTTTTAGTGAAATTTGCACCTTTCGGGTAGCTTATAATATTGATATAAATATTTTTGTTCTGACCCAGGCAAAGGATTTCATTGAGCACAATCCTGAAAAACCTTTGTGATCGTGTCCTTTTTTTTGATCTGGGTGGTCTTTTCAAAGATTAAGTTCAATCTCTGAAAGGCATGCTGGCGCTGATTATACTTGTTAGAATTTATAATACACACACATGATCGAAATTATATGTATTTACTGTAGAAGAACTATTTATTTTTTTCAAAATGTTTTATTGTATGACTTTGGTCTTTGTATGACACGTGTATCCTCTGCCGCATGGCACTTTCTCTTCAGTGCAAATTTTTATTTAGGTAATGGATTGTACAATATTTCAGTGTTATCGCATTATATTATAAATGACCCGATGACATTCTTTGCGCCACAGTGTATGCTATAAATGAATTATTAAATATAATCATAAATCAATAAGTTGTTTTGTAATATTTTGTATAAAATTTCTTACCATATTGTCGCATGGACTGTAAATTGAAATCTTTGTAACGCATGTGAAAGTTGTTTTTCTCGCATCACCGCTTCGTGCTGTTGCTTCCATGTGAAAAGACTATGTTTAAAGTTCAATATTTATCACATATGAGATTGATCAATTGGAGCCATTTCTTCTCTCTCTTCGAACGGTTTCAAACTTATTTTTGTAACGAGTAGGCGTGGGACGAATTTCCATCTACTTGAGTAAAATTTCGTATCAAAACTGTAGATCTATAAATACAGGCTGTGTCTTAGTGTCTCTAAATGTCAGTGTATCAATTCATCACAAAAAAAGTCCCTATGAAGTACTCATAATTGTGTAGGTACAAATAATCAGTTACCGTTATTTAAACTGATTGGTTAGCTAACCAAGAAAAAGTTTTTCTGTATTATTTCATGTCATATTTAATAAGTTCATTATTAAGAAGTATTTTTCTATTTCAGTCAAAGAACAGTACAAGAGACGAAAGGATGGGACGTGTTCAGAGAGTTCCCACCAAAGCAAGACAGTATATCTATGGAAACACAGAAATGGCTGGAGTTTACAGTGCGGCTCCTGAAAGTGTTGGCCTACGCTGTCACATTCATCGTGGTGCTCGCGTCCGGCGTCATCGCCAAAGGGACCGTGCTCTTTATGACATCCCAGCTGAAAAAGGATAGGCGGATTGCTTATTGTAATAGAAATTTAGGTTAGTAGTTGGGATTTTTTGAACATTTCAGAGACGATATCTCAATTACTTCAGTTACATTTATAGTGGATTAGATCATTTATAATAAGGATAAATAAACCTATTTGCATTATTTGCCTTTAAGGTTTTCAAAATTCCGACTTAATAGGCGGGAACTTAAAGAATTATGCATTCCCTTAGACACAGATTACTACATACATGATACTACATGATTTATTTTATGAATCGAAGATACATTCGTTACAAAAGACAACACTGAGATTATATCCGGGTGACAATTGTATTGCGTTGCGAATTGTCAGGATTTGGAGATCGACCACCCAAATATGTCGTTTAGTATTTTATGTTGGAAACAAAACTTTACTAAATATAATGTACTTACGTTTTCAGGTAGAGACAAGCAGTTTATTGTGAGCCTGCCGGACGAGGAACGAGTCGCGTGGATGTGGGCAGTTTTTGCCGCCTTTGCCATACCAGAAATAGGAACCCTTATAAGATCAGTCAGAATATGCTTTTTCAAGACCTCCAAAAGGCCCTCACCTATTCAATTTATAGTAGTAAGTACCTAAGATTTAAGCATTTTATAAATACTAGTTTGATAGTTTTGATTTCATTAAAGCAGAAGTTTTAAGTAATATACATATTTAAGACTTCAATGACTAACAATAGTTAAACAAAGAGAGGTCTTACGGACACCCGGTTGGAAACGAGTTCTGTTTTTTGTGTTTGTATTAAGTAATTATTAAATAAAAAAAGAATATTTAAGGGTTTAAATTATAAATATTATGCATATGTATTCTCTAAATTGATGGCAAATTGAATCGATTGAAAAAAAATGTAGTCCCTTAGGCGATCGCAAAATGCCTTAAAATTGCTGCAAAAAGATTTTGATGGCGTTTTGTATTGTTACACTTTTTTCGGTCTTGCCCCTCAGCCCGCAAACCTACGAATAACGTGCGATAAAGAACTCTGTTCTAATTAAATAAACGTTTTTTCTAAAAGAAAAGTCCTACATATATCCAGAAATAGATAGTCAAACGATGATGCATAGGTACAATTGGCGATAAGTACCAGTAGGGGCCTTAGGCTCACTCGCACAGAAACAAAACATATTAAATGTTTTGATAATGATTTGTTACAGTGGTTCATAATGTTTTTGGTTGTATGATTAGTCGCTGCAACTTGAAATAGTTACCTTTACTGTTTTCACATTATTTATATTATAAAATGTTTTACTCTACAGGTATTCTTAGCAGAATCGCTACAAACGATAGGAATGGGAATACTATTTTTCATAGTTCTACCGGAACTCGATGTGGTCAAAGGAGCCATGTTGACGAACTGTATGTGCGTGATACCGGCGATCCTCGGCCTGCTCTCGCGCAACCACCGAGACTCGAAGCGATTCATGAAAGTCATCGTCGACATGGCGGCCATCGTCGCGCAAGTCACCGGCTTCATCGTGTGGCCGCTGTCGGAGAACAAACCAGTGCTATGGCTAATTCCAATCTCTTCGATTTGCATATCATTGGGATGGTGGGAGAACTATGTGACAAGACAAAGTCCTATCGGTAAGACAAATTTAAATTATTTGCTATTCATAGCAACTTGAAGAATATAAACAGGCTGTTACAGTATTAGAACAAGTGTTTTATTACAATATATGAAATACCTCAATGATTAAAAACATTTAAGTACGTCTTGCAAATGATGACCTATACCAATGGTCTGAGAGTCTCGTATTGACTATAAAACCTAGTTAATGAACGAAATATAGATATATATTAGGGTTAGAACCGAGTTTCACCATCATAAAATCAGAAAGGAAGTTAAAAGTTCAACAGGATAATGGAAACATCTTAATTTAGCCGCAAGTGGGAGTGATCTGATCTAAGACCTGGTTAAGAGTGACTCTTCTTATCCCCTCCCCTCAAAGGACGGTATGTTTGGCTAGAATCGTATTCTCTATTCTTCAACAGTGGCGAATTCTTATTCAACAGTGAACTGGTAAAGGTTGAAATGAAAGGATGATGATTAAATATTTGTTTAAGAAGGCCTTTTAATAGTTACATTCTTGAAACATCTAAATCGTCTGTAGCTTTACAACAGATTTTCTTTTAAACATATTCCTGTAACCCTTTATTATTTAATACTAGTGATCCCCCCCAGCTTCGCCCAGGTAGTAATAACAACTATACTAGGTAAAACAACTATTTTATTTAACTTAATTATTTCAGGCATAATAAAAATGTTGGGCAGAATGAAGGAAGAATTGAATGCATCGCGATATTATACGTATAGGTTTATGTCCATCTGGAAGATACTTCTGTTCCTCATGTGCATTCTTTTCTGCATATGGATGGATGGAGACGAACCTGCTATGTTTTTCCAATTATTCAATCCAGGTTTTGGCCCACATAATATTGTCGTTGAAGAGGTAGGTCATTTTAACAGAAATCTTTAAAAAAATGTTTTTTAAATGATGTTGAGTATCTAATTTACTTCTATAAATAATTCCAGATACAAATTCAACTGGGCGGTACTACGATACCCGATTTGGTTAATGCTACCTTAACAGGAGATTCAGTGGAGGTGGCCGCGGTACACAAGTCTGCATTTTACGTCATGCTAATTCAGATGTTTGCTGCATACTTTTGCTACATATTTGGAAAGTTCGCCTGTAAAATTCTTATACAAGGATTCAGTTATGCATTTCCTATAAACTTGGTCATACCGCTCGTTGTGAATTTCTTGATTGCTGCTTGCGGTTTAAGAAATGGTGACAACTGCTTCTTCCATGGGACTATACCAGATTATCTGTTCTTCGAGAGTCCACCAGGTCAGTGGTGAAATTTTATTAATAAATTTCTTTGCTCGTAAAATATTTTACTCACTTTGATGGTTTACATTTGCAGTATTCTCCCTAAGTGATTTTATAACACGACAAATGGCGTGGGTATGGCTGCTGTGGTTACTATCTCAGACCTGGATTACGATTCATATTTGGACTCCTAAAGCTGAACGTCTGGCATCAACTGAGAAATTATTTGTTCTTCCAATGTATAATGGCTTGCTCATCGATCAAAGCATGGCACTAAATCGAAAGAGGGATGACCAGAAAGATGTTAAAACTGAGGTTGGTGGCATAAATATATCTTCATACATCTTATTGTACATGTAAAAATCTTGTGTCACGGTGTTTGTTCGGGATAAACTACAAAACTACTAAACTGATCATTATGAAATTTAGTCACTATGTGTAATTTGGTCCAACTTAAAAGTAAGTTAATGGTTTCAATCTTTATTAATGACCTCATTTTTTATTTGCAAGATAAATGTTATCATTATTTCTTAGTTGTACGTAATGTAAGTTAGTTTATTGAGATAAGTATTGCAATGTAAGTTAGAGTATTGATACAACACTTGTCACTCGTTGGCAACGTTACCCATGCGAAGACCTGGGATGGGTCGCTAGCGCAATATAAAATAAACCAAAAAGATAATTTTTGTTCTTTACATTTATAGGATCTTGCTGAAATAGAAAAAGAGAAAGGCGACGAATACTATGAAACTATATCAGTACATACTGATAACACTGGATCTTCCCCTAGAACTATCAAGTCGTCGGATCAAATAACTAGAATTTATGCATGCTGTACTATGTGGCATGAAACGAAAGACGAAATGATGGAGTTCTTGAAATCTATTTTACGCTTAGACGAGGACCAGTGTGCTCGGCGAGTCGCTCAGAAATATCTTCGTGTTGTCGATCCTGATTACTATGAATTCGAAAGTAAGAAATTGATTATAATTAACTTATATATTTAAAAAATATATTAAAATCTGTTTTCTCATCACAGTCTAGAATATTTTTATGCAATTTACTGGTACAGAAAGTTATAAGATTAATTATTATATATTAAGCTCAAATGTTTCTATTTAGTTCCCCTGTAAAAACAAGAAGCGTGGAAATTACAATAAAAATGACCAATTAAATATATTTTTTCAGCCCATATCTTCTTGGATGACGCCTTTGAAATATCAGATCACAGTGACGACGATTCACAAGTCAATCGATTCGTAAAACTCTTAATAGATACTATCGACGAAGCTGCTTCGAACGTGCACCAAACGATTATTCGCGTCCGACCACCGAAAAAGTACCCCGCGCCTTACGGAGGCCGCTTGACGTGGGTACTACCCGGCAAGACCAAAATGATTTGTCACTTGAAAGACAAGGCTAAGATCCGTCACAGGAAGCGTTGGTCTCAGGTAGATTAAAGTAATTATAATTGGTTCAACACAATTTGGCGCACGGCCGCACTCGTTGTTTAATCAAGCTCTTGTCATGTACAAATACATACCGTCAATACAAAATTTAGAGTCGCGTGCGACGTTGAGTTAAATACTACTGGTACACTATATAGCTTTTAACTTCTAATTCGGTCTTTTACAAATCAAGTTCGGCATTTTACCAATAAAATTCGGACGGTTACCTATCCTATTGGCATGGAGATGTCCGAATTTGATATTTAAAAAGGTGAAATTTGTACGTCCGAATTTGAAGTTAAAAATTATATAATCATAAAAATGTTGATCCTAATCGTCGAATCATGTTTCTAAAACTGTTTTAAAATACAGGTCATGTACATGTACTATCTCTTGGGTCACCGTCTTATGGAACTTCCGATATCCGTGGATAGGAAAGAAGTAATGGCGGAAAACACATTCTTGTTGACACTGGACGGGGACATTGATTTCCAGCCACACGCTGTACGTTTGCTTATTGACTTGATGAAAAAGAATAAAAATCTGGGAGCTGCTTGCGGTCGTATTCACCCTGTGGGATCAGGTAAAATTATTCAAGCATAATTTTAAAAGTAATAAAAAACTAGATCTGTCTTTATATGATTATATTTTTAGGTATGATGGTGTGGTATCAAATGTTCGAATACGCCATTGGTCACTGGCTGCAGAAAGCCACGGAGCACATGATCGGCTGCGTGCTCTGTAGCCCGGGATGCTTCTCACTCTTCCGAGGAAAGGCCTTGATGGACGACAACGTTATGAAGAAATACACTTTGCGATCTGACGAAGCTCGGCATTACGTACAATACGATCAAGGTAATATCAATTTAAGTTTTGTAAGCTCTATGTAGACACATTTATTATGAAGAAGGTACAGCGAGCGAGAGTTGAAATTAATTTTAAAAAGAAAATTAATTACATAGTTTGAAAAAGAGGTATTCATCATCATTTCCAATTACACAGGTGAAGATCGTTGGTTGTGCACGCTACTTTTGCAACGTGGTTACCGCGTAGAGTACTCTGCCGCTTCGGACGCCTACACTCACTGTCCCGAGGGTTTCAGTGAGTTCTACAACCAGCGCCGTCGCTGGGTGCCATCGACCATTGCCAACATCATGGACCTGCTAGTTGACTACAAACATACCATCAAAATCAACGACAACATTTCGACACCTTATATCGCGTATCAGGTAAACTTGGAGTAAGAATAAATAGAGTGTGTAGCAATGATATAAAGACAAGTTTATCTATTGAGCTATAATTATGATTTTAAGTCACAATAACTTATTACATCCCAAAAGTTCTTGTAAAAAGATCAGCCTTTTTTAAAAAGAATAATAAAGTTCCGATGAAATGTGTATACCACCATCTGTGTGTGTGTTGATTGCTATTTTTTTATTTCGGCTTACGTAATGCTTTTACCTCTTACTATTTAAATTAAAATGTATTTAAATTCTGATATCTAAATCCTGTATTTTTGACTGGGTAGACTAGGTTCGGTGAGAACTCGCCTTTTCAGCAGACATTCGTCCACTGTTGAACGTGCCTACCCCATTCATCGGTACTCAGGCCTCATCTATTGGGCCCCTATAAATATAACCGTGACCAGACCCTTCGGTCCCCTTGACCATCCGTTTTGCGATCGATGTGTACGGGTAAATGCCACAGTTTGCTGAGGATATTGCACGAAGAATAGCAAGTTTGGAAAGTTTGGGCAATGTCAATTACTTTGGTTCTACTGCGGATCTGGATTGAAGTGATCTCGTAAGATAGCTTCACAAATAATGCGTCTACGGACAGACTCCGACATTGCCCTTTGAGAGATCTTGAGCCGTCTAGTGGTACTTGTATAGAGTGGCCACGCCTTAGTACCGTGGTGGAAAGTTAATTTAAACTATTTAAAGTGTGTTCACCTCCGTCCGCCCTGTTACTATTATAAGGTGATAAATCCATTTTTTAAATATATTATAATATGATTATGTGATGTTTACAGATGATGTTGATGGGCGGCACGATACTCGGCCCCGGGACTATATTCCTTATGTTGGTGGGAGCCTTCGTGGCAGCTTTTAGAATCGACAACTGGACATCATTCGAATATAACTTGTATCCGATTGGGCTGTTTATGTTGGTTTGTTTCACGATGAAATCAGAAATACAGGTACATCAAAAAAATTTTATCCATTACCCTTTAGCAATTCCAATTTTGTTATATGTGATTTTTAAATCTTCAAATGCACGTTTGAAAGTCTATTAGATCTCACTTTATAATTATGGGGAATTATCGTGTAATGATTTATATTTTGTTACTTTCAGTTATATATGAATGAATGAA
>JWHW01027266.1:487475-503454 GCA_000931545.1 Papilio glaucus
TCTGCCTACCCCTCTGGGTTACGGGCGTGAGCGCATATTTATTTATTTATTTATTTATATTTATCACTTTCAACAGTAGTTCCAATAAAGTCTGATGAAAAGTTCTTTAAATCGAACATTGCATTTAACAATATAAGTATGAATAAATTTGCAAATACAGAAAATATGGGTCCATTACTTCTGGATATCAAACATTTATTTTATCTCTCTTCTTCCACATTTACAAATTCGGTCAAGTTCTCAGTCATTTAATTAATATTTTCCAAATATATACTTTAGCAACATAAAACTATTTATAATCTAAAACTCACTCGTTTTATAATAACTATTTGACATACTACATATACGTTGTACAAAGTGAAACAGAATATTATAATGCTGTCGTACTGTTGTGTGTACCTATTTATTTGGAACCAGTGTTCCGCCCCGACTTCGCCCGGGTACCATTAATTATGTTGATCCGATCACTAGCAAACTTCACAGGATCACCAGCTGGGCCAATCTGAAAATTTCCTAAAATTTTCATCGAAATCGGTAATACACATACATACATACATACACATCGCCTTTTATATATATATAGAGGGACTAGATAATCTATCGCTTTCTCTCTATTATTTTTTTATTTTATCAAGTATTCGGTACTGGGTACGGGAAGTTACAATAAATATATTTTTAGCATTAATTATTTATTTTGATGGTTTTCTTTTTAAATTTTTTATAACTGTTCTATTTGCTTTCTCCTTTTATTAATATTTAAGTGTACCCAAATTTGCTTGTGTCGGGTTTTCAAATAATACTTACCAGTACAAAGCAATATGTACGATGTTGTCATAAAGAGATGAAATTATTTTCTTATTGTGTCACTTTTTGTATAAAGTACTAGCAATCCGGCCCGGGTAGCACGGGTAGCACTATATAAAAAAATAGCCTATGTGAGTGAAATAGTTTTTCAAAACGGTTCAGTAGTTTCCTATTTAATGCAAACAAACAATCAAATGTTTCCTCTTTATAATATTAGTATGGATAATTAATACTTCTTTATTTCAAACGGTGAGCTTTAACAAACGTTTACAAGCCTTTATTGTTGCAATAAAAAAAGAAAGTTTATTATTGTTCCTAAACCGTTGTTATGGGAGTTCTCGTAGAGGTGATTGAGCGCGTGCAATCGGCAAATAACAAGGCGCACGTTTATTCTCGTTGCCGTTAACTGTCAGGTGTTTTGTGATAAATAGACACACCTTTGTTGCATTTTATTTGTCAATTATTGACGTTGAAGTGTATAAGAGTATCATTAATCCGTGTTCGACGTTTTAAACTGTCTATGATATTATGATACGTAATTGCCGTTCCTTATAATTCAACTTATAAATAATTAACAATAAATGAGTTCTTATAATATTAAACGGTATGAGTCAGAAATTAAAATGGAATGATTGTGTTCGAATTATGTTTTGGTATTATGAAGGATACTACAAGACTAATCAGTTTAGTTAGAGGCGAGAGATTAACCTGTCGCCATACTCTGAAAAACGATCAGAACTGAGAACAAACATTTGTAATTTAAAATCACACAAATATTGCATCGCCTTGAAATCAAACTCAGCATATGCAGCGAATCCGTGCCCTACTATGTTAAGGGCTACAAGTTGTAAAATATGAAAAAAAGTAAGAGGAGCCACAATAATATCACAGCTTCACGTACTTGTCAACTTAGAACACAGAAGCTTTAATAAACACAAGCCTTGTTTAGTGTTACCGCATTCTAAATTTAATTAACATTTACAGTGGAGGTGTTAATTAAACTTAAAGCTCTGACGCGAGCGGTGGCGCTGCATTCGCGGCGCCGATTTATGTATAAAATAAATGGACTATTCAAGGCCGTCTAATATATCTTTTTCCTAAACAAGTGTCCGCTAGTTTCCTTGATATGGCCGGTTCAGTTGACATAACAACAATATTTAATTTAATTCTCTTGTTTTTCCTGATTTCGGAATGTTATCGCAAGATTGTCGCCGATGGAATAGTATATGGTCTTTAAAAGTTTATTGCTGTATAATAATGAATGGGTAGTGGACAATACGAGTATTTTTCACAGGGAGTGCTAGGCGACGATTAGTTTTTATACTTATAGATATCTTATGAAACAAATAACTTATGAATGTATATTAGCCCTATGTTGTCAAAATCTTTTTGTCGCCGTAGCCGAGAATATTCTATTCTTGACTGCGTATGACAAATCCTTTTTATTTGACCTCTGATAAAGTATATGTGTTTGTAAGCAGTTACTTATATTTTTATTAGTAATCAATTACTAATAATTTTATGGGATATGACACAATCCTATTTGAACAAAGCTATTTTAGAAAGAAAATTAAACAAGAAATATGAAGGCACTAAACATAAACGAGACTCAAACTATCTAAGATATAACGCTATGTTCCTACCCTGGGCCATTAGCTATAAATTATCACGAAGCCCATGTTTAGATGTTGCAGTTTACGAAGATATGTTGGCCGCATGGGAACCTCGGATTATCGAAGAATTACATACTTCATACACGAACACCTAAACGTTTGCATGTAATTTACGTTTACTGTGTATAATTTTATTAAAATTAAATCCAGCCGAGACAATATGCGGACCATACTATATACTATTATCTTTTTAATACGCGGACATAAATAGCTCTTATAGCTAATGACCAACCAAAATACTAATGATTATGTCAAAATATACATAAATACAAATACAACTTTTTAGAATTCTAATCGAGGTCGCCTTCTTTCCGAATATCCATGCGGGTAGGTAGGTATGCTAATTACAAAAAAGAAGCTCAATAAATAAGCCATTCCTGCTTGCTTTTCGAAATAAAATTGCAGGTCGTTTCAAGGTTCCGCGGACGCGATTATAGCGCGGTCAATTATTTTAACGGGGTAATAAAGCCAGAAATGTAGTTTTTTGTGCAAATCAATGCTGATTGTGCAAAAGCAAGTGCAGAGCGAATCGTATGAAATGCGGTGGGGCTGGCGTGGATAAGTAATATGTTATGTGCGAATATTAAAGCGTTCGGAGGGGCGCATGTTATTTGGGAGCACGGTAATGCATTTTTGCAAGCGATGCGGGCGCGCGTGGTTACGCAAGGATGCTCGGGGAACTGGTCCAACCGGCTCGGATCTGGGCCAGAGCCATCTCTCCGCTAAGATATTACCGCTAATAGATATTGAACCTCCGGCCGCTAGCCGTCGACTGCGCCGCCACTTTTGCTGTCCGCCGTTCGTTGTGCTCGATTTGCTTTTAAATTGATTATTGCAGAAGCGGCCTGTGTCATGTTTCGACTTATAAAGCATGCATTATTCCGTAATGGTTAAATAGCCTCTTCACCTTACAATATATTTGTGTTTAAGTCGGAACTTACATTTGAGTAAGTAAACAATATTTTGATTATTGTTTAAAAATTTCAACGTATAATAAAGGTTTTAACTAATGAATCTAATAGATTTACAAGCTAATAAGTGCACCGACGGAGTGCTGAGTGACGTCATTTTATACTATGTATAGAAACGAATGTCAAAATTTATTACGATCGGTAGAATCTTGTGTTAATATTTTATGATATTAATTAACTACACATTATGTATGCAATGTCTGAGTTCACTATTTCTTTTATTATTTAATGTAAATGATTTTAGTTCCGTATGTAAAAATGTAGGTATTTACGCAAAAAAATTAGAACTATCATTATTATATTTCTTTTGAACAAATTAAAACACATTTTATGATCTATTTTAGGCTCTTTTTAGGCTCTTTGTTCATATTATCTGAAGTTATGCGCACGTTTTTCTCACATAGGTGAGCACCTAAGTTCGTAGCCCAGTGCTTGCTCTATTGAAAGTGTTTAGTGCAATTTTAAGTGAGTTATCACGTTGACGGCGAAAAAAACTATATTTCGCAAAATGTCGCAAATTCTAAAAGGTAATCCATGTCATAGTCGATTACTATATATCTAATTTGCAATTTACACTTATTTTCTCATTCTGATTTTTTTTTTTAATTTTTATAACACGGAAAGCTTCATGCTCAGTTGGTTGTTATATCGGGTTCAAGCTTCGGGCTTAAGCTTAAGCTTAAAATATCCTCAAATCGTGGTTTTAAGTAAAATGTAACTTGTTTCATTATTTTTGTTTTAAGCGAGTTTGCGAAAAAGGTCAATTAAGTCAATCTTCATTAATACCTAATAGATAAAATATCTTTGCTGAATTTCCATAATTTGAAGTTAAGTCACTCAAGTTAAGTAATTTTATTTTTACATTTAAAGCACATCTTTCAAGATTTGATCAGGAATACTTTGAATAGTGACGCTGCATGCAGCCGCTCGGCTGTATTACCTTTAACATAAACATAATTAGATATCAATTTTGAAACCTGTGCGCAGAATTCAATAATAAATTACATAATAAACTTCATTGTGTTCCTAACTTGAATGGTAATATCGGGAGGGAACTGGGCACGGTTCGCTTACACAATGGAGGTTTCACTAAGTGCTGACATTTCATTAAAATATATTGAAATCGTGAAATGGTCTTGCATCCGATTGATTGAAGCGGTGGCCGGCGATCGGCATAGGCGGCGACTGCCCGAGATTGAATTGTTCTATCTTACGACATGGGCGTGAGTACTCGCGGTAACGTTACGTTTTATTTGCGGAAAAATAAAGGAAGCGCTTTACATGGTGAACCAACTTGACTCTATTCTTAAATTTTATTTGCATCGGCTGCATTGTAGACAATTTTATGCAAGTGTTGTACCTACTTATCGACAAAGTTTGGTATGACAAAGGACATAGTGTGGTGTTTAAACTTACGTGTACTTCTTGCTTTACACTCTAATTTCTAAAGTTTCTAAATGTCTTGACTGCTTTGGGAACTGCTGCCTCGAAGCTGCTGTGAAAACAGCGCAATATCAATTTCTGTCTCCTGGGTTCAGTCAAACTCATCAGGAATTCGCCGCCCCGGTTATCGTGATTTGAAAACCCAGCCACAAAGCTGTCACACTAAAAAGTCATGTTCGATATCATTTTTGACTTGACGCAGAAATACAAAGAAGAGTTTTTAATGTAATTTTAATGTAAAGTATGAAGTTTTGAATTTTTACAGGTGTTTTCATTGTTAAACATGTTATGGCAGTGGTGGAGTCCACATAACAACATCTGTTGCCCAAATCGCCCGGCTCGACCGGTGAAATACCACGACCTCACAGAAGACAGGCGTGAAGACAGGCGTAGAGTATTCTGTGTTTCGTCTGATGAGTGAGGTGCCGGAGACCTAATTCTAGTCCTCTTCCCCTTCCCATCCTTTGTTAAATACGGAAAGGATAGGAAGGGGAAAAGGATTTGACGATGGAAGGGATGAATAGAAGAGGGAAATTACCATTTTCTATTTATCTCCTCTTCTGTCTATTAAAGGTAGGCAACGATTCTGCTTCACTTGATATCGGGTCAACTGCTTGCTTATTTGCCACCTTCTACTATAAAAAGGTGCCTTTTTATAGCAGAAGGTAGCAAAGAATAAGAATATCTAGTCAATACCCTATATTATTCGAATTTATTTGTCTATGATGACTAAATGATGGATGAACTTACATATTTTGTGAGCTTTTAAATCTATCATATTTAGCTTTATAAATTGCCCAAGCGTATTTTGCCCAATCAATCTCTCATACGACGCCGGTCAGCAGGTGATCATTAAAATAATTATAATAACATTATCTGTGTTTAGCTTTAAAATGACGTTCCTAATTATTAGGTTCTGTGATAACAAATTGCCGGGACCTTGGCGCTAAATCTTTAAACTTAGCGACGTTACCTACATACTTGTACGTGGATATCTCCTCACCCGATAAATCTAATTTATTGGGAGCTCGTGCAATCATGCGCGTGTAGCCGGTAAACACAGAGTTTATCTCGGTAAATAACTAGACAGCGCGGAGATTCATTAGGCGTCGATCCGTGTCGGCCGCGCTGTAATCGAAGCAATTGTTCTTCGAGGGAAATTCAATTATTAGCTTGTGCAAGTCGAAATAGAAGCCACTAGCCTTTACCCGTTGAACTGCCTACGTACCGATTGTCTTACGCATGTATAGAATATTCAACAAACACAAATGCGCGAAAAGCAAAGTCACCAAACATTAGTTCAAAGTTTTATTTAACACAACTGGGAGATAAAGAACATTTTTAATAAGTAAGTTATCACGTTAGCAGTAACACGTTAGCGAATTAATTTCTTCTGGGATTTTAACTGCGGGCTGCCTTGGTTCTATATTTCCTATATCAAATATATAAAATACAAAATACTGTACATCCTTAACGTGATTCACTAGAGTAAAGAAAAAGTGAGTAAAATTTTAAATAAATTATACAATTTTTTTTTCCTATAAGCAAATAAACGGTCATTTATAAATATGAAGAGATATTATAGATTAATACTCTACATGCTTTGTTGTTTTTTTCTGGGACGGATTCATGTGATGTTATAAATGTTTTTTTTTTTATCAAGATACAACCTAGTGCTTGAACATTATGTAATAATATTAAGTGACCAATCTAAAACTTTTTCTTAATTACTTGTTTCTTCGACTTCGTGAAACGAGTCGACATTAGTCTCGAAACTATTAAGAAAATTCGAAACCACAACACTAGATTGCTGGGTTTTAGTTAGCGTTCATTGCCTTTAAGATATTC
Organism: Papilio glaucus; assembly: GCA_000931545.1. Lineage (NCBI taxonomy): Eukaryota > Metazoa > Arthropoda > Insecta > Lepidoptera > Papilionidae > Papilio > Papilio glaucus. The sequence continues at coordinate 494,215 of JWHW01027266.1, forward strand.
ATGGAGGATCGGTTATTATGATATTCTAAAAGATAAAGTGAAAATCGGACTGGACCGTAAGTTGAGCGTTGCAGCGAATTATTGAGAGAGATTTGTTCGAGATTCTCTAAGGAATAGATTCCGTTACTAAGAAATTCATGGGGGAACAAACGTAGTCGACATAGTTATGTAGTTTTCAACGTCAGTCAGTGGCAACTAGCCCATCTCATGTATTAAATTTAGATGTCTTGGAATGGAGGTCGTACGTATGGGAAGAACAAGTGCAGGGCACCCTTCCTCTACGATGAAGAGGGCTGGAGGATATTCAGAGCCATTGTCGAGCAGTGGACTGGTGTAGGCTCATGAATTTAGTGTCCGTAACTCCTTTAATAGTCAGATCCACTTAGATTTTCCCAGTTAGATTTGATAGACAGCTATTAATTAGTGAGAGATTTATATCTTCAATCTCAAATATAATTAATTAAATAGTTAATACTTTATGTACACTGCCATGTAACTCTACAATAAATTGCTAACAATGTAGTTTAGAGTCAACTCGCGGAGCTCGTGCGCACTCGTGATTCGTGTTTTTGTAATTCGGTTCGGAGCGTTGTGCTGCGGGTTGTTCGGTCTCACGCTTAGAAACTGCTGCCGCAATATCTTTGATCGATCGATTTATAAAATAGCTTAATTTATTAGAAGAATACAATAGAGATTCGTTTCGTCTAATGGTAGGTGAGTGCAGTTAGACTAACAGAATTTTCCAGTAATACTTCTGTTAGCAGCATGGCGACCTCGTTCGTATTTGTGAGATTCACTACGGTCGTTAGTGTACCTAACCTAAGAGTCATCAAAGTCTGATCCCCAGTTTAGAAATGACACCACATAAATGTATGGTGCATCTCAAAATTTTTTAGCTTTAAGAGCTTCATCTGATCTAATATCGATACGTCAAATAAATATAAGTCGAATTAAAAAAAAAAAACGAATAAAATAAGAAAAACTTGACTTTAATTGACTAGAAAATTGATCGACCTAACTTGATTTCCAAGTTATTTTAGTTTTTAATAAAATCACGCGGGTGATCGGCGATGAAACTCGTCTTGGTAATTCTTTCAACAAATAATCATTTCGATGCACAGAGCCTGTCCCAAAAGGCTTATTGTTTAATAAACGTTTATTATCTTTATGTAATTAAAAAGAAGATATAATTTAAACGCTTGTTACCCTCGTGCTCGAAAACGAGTAAAGTGCGCTAATCCAAGCTTGGGTCCCCACGAAGCAAAGTGTTTCATGGTATCTTGATTTTTTTAACTGTTTACAACTAAAACTTCTTGAAGTTGGTTTAAGTTTGTCTAGTAAGAAAACTGGAAGCAATTCACTCCAAGTTGCAATTTATAGTAGCCGCCCGGAGCATTTCCATACAATGTGACTAATTTACATTGAAAATCGATTAAGTAATTGAATTCGGAAGCTAGAAGATACTTGAAGAGGATTAAGCAAAGGTTTGTAGGAATGTTTCTTATAAGAAATTTTAAAAAAATGTAAAAAAGTCTTACTACAAAAAATTTGTTATCTGTGTAAGAAAATAAACGATTTTCCATCTCATCATCCATTGGGTCTCAAATCTCAATCTTTAAGTTCAAAATATTAATAAAAAAGATTTATTGCTGGAAAGAATCAAATTCGAAAACTCAACTTCTGTGAGTGCCTAAAAAAAGTTAATTGTTCAAGACTCAGTACAGATGGACCGGAGATTCCTTGAGGGATTGGGGAGCCCTTCAGGTGGGTAGGAAAAAGGTAGCAATCGCAATAATTCAAAACTCTAAGTTGGCGATCAAAACTAAATCATACTATACTATAAATTCAAATATTATAATTTCAACTATTAAAGGCACTTTGCCATTTAAACTATCTGCGATGCGCAGAGAACAGAACAGTCCCTAGTTCCGCGTCTACATATGTGGCATAAACAAGAGCTGTACAAGACTTAAGTACATCGTACACCGGCGGGAGTACGGCCAATGTGATACTAACTGTGAATTTATGTGAGTCCTATAAATTTTCAATTGTCTGTTGTCATTAAATATTCAGAGTAATAAATCAACGCGTTATCGCGGCTCGTTGTCGTAACGGTTACATCGCGGAGGCTCCCTGGAAATAATTTAAAGATATCGATAGGGGATTCCGGATTACGAATAACAACAAAACGGGAACGATTCCATCGCACCGAGCGGAGCGTTCCCTTTTGTATTGTTCAACATTGCTGGGAATATAAACATAAGAGCTTCTAACAAAATGGATAACGTATAAATTGAGCAGTAACAGTTAATGTACATGTTAAAATTGACTAAGAATCACTGTATTTTTTAATATTATTATGGTACAGTATAATTTTTAATAGTATAATTAGGAATATTTGGAATGTTTATGAAATAAATATGTCTTCTAACATGATTGATATAGACAGGTTTTGATATGTTTACATGCTCTTTGGTGTCAAACTATGACATTAACTGAGCCTAATGCTTGCTATGATTTGTACCTGGTCTTACAAATCAAATACAAGTATGCATTTATTCTTATACTATAATGTAGTAGTATGACTATAGTCTGAAAAAAGACGACATTATTCAAACCGGCTGAGAATCGGAAGCCGATAAACTGTCAAATTGAAACCTAAGGCAGTAATTTATAATTTTTAGAAATTATAATGTATTATGGATTTCTGGTGAATTTTTAACTATTATAATTGGAAATAGAATTCATTTAATTTATTTTTTGAAAACAAGTAAAAATTATAGGATAATTTATATTAAATAGTTTATGAGATATATTGTACTACCTTTTTATTTTTTTTTGGAATTGTTCTTGTTGCAATTGTGTTTGTTTTCAGTGAAGTATTAGTGTTATTATAGATGAAACTTTTGCGTCTGTGTAGCCATGCATCGTGCAATATTGGTCAGGGATACGTGGAGCATCGGGTGCAAACCGTGAGATGGTACAAAAGATTTGGGTGCCATTTTACCACAGATAATAATTACGATGTGCGAATATTGCGGTTCTTTAGATTATGCTTTGACAAATCACGACTTTGCAATTCGAATGCAGCAGATTTAATGTATGGGCGGCAGTTTGCATTCTACCCGCGACCCGCCGGGCCACCTCTTTCCTAATGCACGCTTATTTGAGCTTTTTAACCTTTCCTCCATTGTCGATTTTATGTATTCAACAATGAACTTTAAACTGATTCTTATTCAGTATTTGATCTCTGTTAATTGTAATTGCTCTTTACTAGCACATTTATTTTTACGATGCGATTGTCCTTTCGAATGAATTTTCATGTTGTCTAATTGTTACTTTGGCAATATTTTTTTTATTCATCATGTTTCTGTATCCGAATACTAGTATATGCTAAATAATGAATCCCGAATATAATCTATACGAATCTATACTGGCATCTAACAGATGGCGAAGAAAATTTATATATTTACCCTTTTTTTACCAATCTGCACTATGCCTCAGGTACATTTATCTTTTAATCTGTATTTAAAGTCAACATGGGTATATCTTAAAATCTGTTGAGCCTTTGCATAAAAAATACACCAAAAAATAAATAACATTTCTCATGATAATAATAATAATAATAAGAGTACAGTCATGATGTGAAATACTCTGGCACTCAAGTATACACGGTCACTATTGTGCTATTGATAAGTGCATTAAGAACGAACTTGTACGAATGATTACTCATTATCTTTTAAATGATGTATCGTTACCAACTTATAATTAAGAAGTGAACCTTAACCCGAATACTTAATTGCCAAATGGATGTGTACTGATTTAATAAGAGTGCCAATGGACTTGTTTGTTAATGATGTTATGTTATTTGATTTATGTTTCATATAATTATAATTAATAATATCAATAATTTAAAATATTAAAAATATACATTTTACATTTATTTCACTACTAATACTGGGAGATATAATTTTATTACATTTAAGTTCCAGGTACAATTGTCCATCAATAAGAATCCCTTGAATACAGGTGGGCCCAAAAGGGTATTGATGAGTTGATTCCTTAATTTCTCGAAATCGCTTTAAATACGTCGACTGGGTGTATGATACTTGGCGTGTCGCTTCGTTAACGACGTGTCGAGCGAGGTTTCCATTTTGCATCCAAGCGTGCAACGACAACAAGAAATAAGTGATAACTGCTCAACGGTTGTATCGACAAAAATACAGCTCATGCGACCTAAGTCAAGTACCAAGCCCCAATGTGATGGGCAAATGGATCAGAATGTTCTCGTCATCCGCTGCAATCGTGCGGTTTTAACGAGAACTGCGGACATTGTGAAGCAAGTTCGAGATTCAGTTCGGCTAAATCGGCCACCTCAATCCGCTTTGGACATGAAATGAACAACTTTGCGACGAATTTTAAGCGTATTTTCATCTGGATGCATACATGACTCAGTTTGACCAAGAATTAAAAAGATTGTGGATTAAGAATGATCGAGCTAGTTGTAAAATGTCTCTTGTACGCAGGGACCAGGTTGTGTTTGCGTCATCGGCGGAGGACTTACAGCTTATGCTGAATGTAGTGAATGATTCATTGGAAGGTACATGTATGAAGATGAATGTAGACGTATTGGAATTTATAGAAAGTACACGAAAGTAATGGTGTTTGAAAGAGAACAAAGTAAGGCAGTAATTGATACCAATGTTAACGGTAAAGTAGTGGACAGGATAGGAACAGGTGAAAGAGTTTATATTTAGGATGTATGTCTAGTAGAGACGGTAGACAAATTAAAGATTTTTATATTTGAACGACGCGTGAATGCGGGAAATAAAATCAAAGGGACTATGGGCACAGTAGTGAGGAGTCAGAATGTGTCTATGAAGACTCGTCTGGTATACACAGTGCTGTTCTAGTCTCCACTTTAATGTATGTATGTTGATGCCGTTGAGATGCGATCCTTAATAAGCATGTAAGTTGGTTAGGTTACGTTGATAGGATTAAAAATAGCGTTCAAAGGAACAATTGTGATTTAAAAGTGTGACTAGAATTGATTACTACAGGCTTACTAAAAAGGGCGATATAACCGACGATCACGTATGCGTAGGTGTAAGAATATAGAAGAAACGAGAGAGGTGTGCTGCGCCACTTGGAAATCCATTATCTCTGCCCACCCCTGATGTATAAATATGTCTTATGTCTTAAAGTTTTATTCTTTACAATTAAATTTTTCAATTGCCAGCGCCCTTTTAGGCCTGCTTATGGACGTTCGCTTGTTACTGTTTCCCTCTAAAACGACTGAATGGATATCGATAAAACTTTAAAATAAAACAATTAATACAAGCAACAAATTATTATGCAAATATTGTAAGGTGAAGATGAAAACGAACTTAAAACTTTTTAGAAGCTAATGTTATAAGCCTTTACGCGAATAATATATTTTTGCATTCTAGGCATTTGTAAAGGTTTTTAAAAAGCAGTAGAAGTAATTGCCAGACTGTCGCCGGTAGTTCAACATTCACAATAAAATAAACACGCTGTAGGTACTGTTGACAACACACTCCCTACAATACAATCGGACGATCTCCAAAACCGGCAAATAAATGTTGGGTTATTTTGTTTTGTCGTACATTCAATTCAAATATTTATAAAATTTCATTTCGAACAACCTTATCTTCGTTTCGTAAAACGGTGTTGTGGGTAGCAATTTTTATCAAATTAAGTATGTATGAGTTTTTTACTTAACATTGCACAACCTGAATGTTAATTTGAGCTCGCCTCACACCAATGAAAAAATAAAGCCCAAAGCCAGGGGGATTCCTAGAAACATGAGCATTATGCTCTATAAATTAAATAATAAACATGATATATTAGCCGTTATTACATGTTATATAGCTTACTTAAATTATTTTTTAAATTATTTTGTATATTGCAATAAAAAAAATATAACTTACAAAAATAATTTACAATTAATAGCAAAAATTGTTGCCAAAAATGTTTTTCAATAAAAAACCAATTATCTTTTGAGTGTACAAAAATGACGTAAGTAATATTTTTGTATGAGATATACTTATAAACTATGAATTATTCATATTCTGAACTCATTAAACGTATTATTCATTACGCTTTTCTTAGCAGATACTTATACTTAAATGTAAAAAACCATGTACATATTTGTTTTTAAACAACATAATGAGGAATAATACTGTAGTAATTTTTACAGTTAGCTTATTAGTATTGCAAATATTATATGTATTGTATGTATGTAGATATACGCCACTATGATAAACTATTCATTAAATTAAAATGCAATGCATTTTTTCACTGTAACATTTAGCATTTAATAAAAAAAAACCTTCTCTTATAACCTTAACGGCCTTGTCAGTCTTTTGTACCAGTAGTAGATGGTATCTTGATAACTGAAGAGTATGTAGCCAGAAGAAATATCATCATCATCTTTTCCCACTCATTCAGCACAGTATGATTGTAGTCCATACTGTATAGGCTTTGGCTACAGTATTTACGGCCGGCCGCCTACCTGACGCCAAGCCTCCTTGGGAATAATTGGTTGTACTTCAGTGTTGTTTTATCAGTGTGATTAAAGACAATTCCGGTGCCGATATAGTCAAATGTCGCGAGGACTGTTATTGGTCGGCCGCATCCCATCTCGTCGGGTTCGTCATTAGCATTCATCTCTTCTGTGATAATAAATTTCCATTTGTGTAGAACTAGCGCCCACTTCTGTCTTCATGGAATTCCGCGAGTACATCAGTATGCAAAAGAAGTATATCATGCCAAAAAGAATAGTCTTTGCCCTTCTCCCTGTGTTCCTGAATACCCTGGTATAAATATTTATTTATTTATGAGATTAATAAAATTGTGAAATCACCTCGTAGGTAGGTGACGCTTTCATTGGGTGCCAGGAGATTTTTTATTTTACGATGAATAACAAAAACAGATCAACCTGGGTCCTCTAGTATTTATAAGTTCGGAGAGAAAGTCTTTTCGCACATAGTATGTAATAAAATCTCTTTGGCTGTACTATTTGTATCTGGCCAGTATTGATGACGTTAAAAAGGATACATTTGAAAAAGAAACAAATTACTAAAACGTTGTTTCCAGCTTTTGTTTTTCTTTCCGCCAAAATGAGTGAATCTAATGAAGAAACATTGTATATATTTTAAAATTTTATTACAAAAAGGAAAAAATCCAACGCAAGCTGACGGACGGGTTAGTAAGAGTAGCACAAAGTTGGTTTAATTCGGTCAATTCAGAATTCTTTAGGTTGTGTCAGGTTAACATAAAGAGAGGACTGCCAAAACCACTTGTCACGTTTTGCTCCCCAGAAGTCTCAAAATTTCTACAAAATGGCACATATTTATTTATAGTACTTACAGTAAATATGTGCCGTTTTGTAGAAATTTGTGTAGACTTAAATGTGTAAAGTTAAAAAAATGTCTTGAGTTTTTATATAAAATGCGAAGAAAAACCTTTTTCCCCAATCTATTTTATATGTATTCATTCATTATCTTCAAATCCAATATTGCACTTTAAAAAGATAATAACGTTAAGTAAAATATATTTTAATCAACCAATCGTAAAAAATAATAGAATTATATTTGTCAAATTAGAGTTGTAATTTATCAAACATTCAATTGCACAAAGTATATATATTTATTATCGGCTTTTATCTCCAGCGCAGATTTACCGTGTGAACGTATTTAAACTGCGGCCAGCGTATAACGTCGTTACTTTGACAGTCAAATAATTTACTACCTCGCTATATAAGTTATTTCAGTTAGGACTGTATAATAAAGTAGGATATCATTTGCTAGCCCTCTAATCTTGTCATGTTTGATATCTTGTACCTGGGTAAGAGTCGTGTCAACGGGTAATGATTTATTTATTATGTTATTAAACCACTTTGAATCTTCAAATTAAACTGAAATTTTGAGATGGAGATTTGGGAAAATAATTGAGGACTTAAAATTACTAATGACTGAAATAGATTTTATTATTAGCAAAACAAATTGCAAACGAATGCTAGATTTTTAAAATTGTACAACCTATAATCATTGAAATTGTAATCTACGTTATCGTTAAAAGCGATCATCTTCAGATCAACCTTTGAATGGACGAGTAGGTCGAAACCGAAACTGAACGACAGCTAAAGATTATATACAATATAAAATAAATAGATAAATAATTTGCATATATTCATCATTCTATAGGGGAAAGAATTTTTTAAGTAGGTTTAGTAGTTTTCGAGGGTATCCGGAACAGACAATCAAATCTTCTGTCTTTAGAATATTATTAAATATGTATGCAATAATGTTTTTATTTATTAATGAAATAATATGTTTTAAAACGTCTGACTTTGAAGGTATGTCTTGAATGTGTTTGAGAAAATATTAAGCAACTGCGATACTGCGGTACATGAATATTGTACGCTTGACAAGTGATGCAGACGTTGCATTCGTTTTAATAACATTTGAGGAAACCGGGGCAAGTGACATTTATTGTTTTTCCGTCTGCCTGCTACAATAGTTGTTAAGTTGCAAGTTATTTTGTGAAAGTGTTACGAAATTTATTTTTACATAATGCAAATTAGTACGCAATTACCATGGACGCAACCTTTGTGTAGTTCAGCCAAACTAAGTGACAAGAGATTAAGAGATTATTAAGATTTGTCACTTAGCTGTTACTCTGTATCGAATGCGCCGGTTAATTGGTTGGCTCGACCCCGAAAATGTCAAAGGGTAAGAGTTAAAAATTTCGACATTTACTTAACAGGTTTCATTGCCTTCTTACAACTTGTAAGTCCCCCACGTAGTGTCTGTAACTTATAGTACTAAAAATGTCATTGCTCAATAGCTGTCACTCATAAGTTAATTACAATAATTAGAATAAATTGCTTTTAGTGCACAGAAAGCGATTATGAAAACTTTAAGGATCAATTAGTGAAATATGGCGTTATTGTTCTAGCATTAAGAGCTACGTTTGTACATTTGTTTCAATCACAGTTCGAAATTACAACGAGTCAGTACGTCGGCTCGGCACGACGTGACTCGCGGGGTCGACGTAATTAAAATTTTAACGTCTTGACGGCAAACAGTCTGTCGAAAATAATTTACACCGTAATCGTGTACGATCTCGGTCCGTTCTTTAATGCACCGTATTAGTTTATGGCGGGAGGGTTGAAAGGTTTCAGTAGGTACCGATCGGTTTTGCAAGAATCTATTA
>JWHW01027266.1:507499-518053 GCA_000931545.1 Papilio glaucus
GAGCGCGAGTTCGTCTACTGTGACAGGTTCGAGAGGGTCGCCCTCGGGAGGGAGGGATGCCCTACGTTCCACTTCCTGATCTATAGATTGTACCATAATGTCTTAGGTCCCCTTACGAATGTATGGATTTTTCATTTTATTGGTAAATAAATGGACTCTTCTGTTTATAATTACAAAAGAATAAAAATGAAATGTATTTATTCATATAAATGGAAACATATATTTATGGATCAAAATAAAAATACGTACTTTGTACATACTTACTATAATGATTGTCAAAAAAATACCGACATTATTTACTTAATATTTATTGACATTTAATCCTACTGGTAACGATGGGATCGTCACTGTGTTAGTGTGATATCGTTTATAGTTACATATTTTTTCTTTATCTTGAAATAAGAAAGGAGCAACTTGCAATATACGCAATACGGATTAGATTTCGCATTTCTTAAAAAAAATGTACCAATAAAAATGTGACGGAATTAAGATTTCCAATTTAATTGTTGGTACTGAATGAGTTACACAGCTCTTGGAATCAAAACTTGCATTAAATCTCAAATACAAGAAGTCGACTAGAGAAGGGAACAATAGTCACCATCCGGGTATATAATTCACAAGCACTTCTAATGCTGCTGTTGCCGCCTAAACACGATAGTGTAATGCCTATTGTTTCTCGTAATTTTCATAGATAGTATTATCAACCCTCGAACAAAGGCGTTTATCTTGAGGGGTTCTCTTAAATGGGTATAACGTTTCTGAGTGCGACTCACTAGTGGGCACGAATTGACAATAGGAGCAAAGTTCAACTGCGATCCGGAATGGAGAGAAATGCGCAGGCACCGTGCCGCGGGTGCCGCGGGGGCCGCGAGGTACCGTGGGGTGCATACGGAGGTGCCGCGGCGCAGGCTTCAGCGAACCTGCGACGTCACGATTACCCGCTATTTATATTGCCCCCGTCGGATATGAACTCCGGTTACAAACAATAAATTTAGCAACATTATCAGACCGGCGTGGTGTCGATGTGATTTCTGTTCGCTGTCAATCTAAATGTTCGAAACAAGCTCGTTTTATGTCGACAAATCATAAGAGATCAAGTACATTCACAACGACAAATGTTACATCTAAATATAAATGTTTTTTATTGCCGTGATAGAATACATATTTACATAGATAATGCTGAATATAGTTAAATAAATATGTTAGAATTATAAAACGTTCAATAAACAGATATGCTAATGATATAAAATTGTACGTAATAAAAAAAATAAGTAAGGATTCTCTTTTTGATCTCTTTTCGAGGAAAGCTATTTATAATGTGATGTAAGTGTACAAGACTGTTATGTTGAACAAGCTTGATGTTGTTATACCATAACCTTTAGCGTTTGTAGTCTCATACAGCATCCAATTATTTTTAGTGTCGTACATTCGCTTATATATATTTTTATTTTTTACGCGAGATGTAATTAGTAAAACGACATAAGATGCGGGTTATCTGGCAACCCGCGCGGTCAGTTGTCACGGACTAAACGGTGAGTGCAATGAATCAATCACGCTGAAGGGTTTCCACAAACACGTTGAAGCACTCAATCCTCGCTCGCCGCCGCCGAGCCGCTTAATTGACATGTGTCAGTGAGTGTGTGACTGACCCGGGGGTCATGCGTGAACAGTTTACGGCTTTCCGTCAATACTTTCGCCGGTCCGCACAAACGTTGTTGATTTTGATTTCAGGTTATTGTTGTGTCGGTATTCATTTCACTTGTAAGAAATTTCCATATCTTATGTAACGGTCTCTGTTGAATGCACGATATGCAAAGATCGAAGATTAACTTGTTTACCGTTGAATATGAAAAATACTTAATGCCATAAACAACTTTATTTGGCGCTAACAAAATGAAATCATTTAAAGACGTTATATTCTAAACTTGTAATCTTGTATGCATGAAACAAGATTATTGAATGTATTTAACTTAAATTAAAAACGTACAGAATGTTTCCGTTTAAATTTAAATAAAACTTAATTGATACCGGCTTAGCTCGGCTTTTGGAAATTCAATTCTTGCTTCAAGAATCAAAGATATTGCTTCGACATTAAACAAATACCACAACCACCAAGGCTGCCAACCCCTGGAATCACCCAAGGGTTGAAAGAATTGCAGTTTTTAGTTTGCAAACACCACCACACTTTCGATCCACAAAATTCGTTGAATTTTTTCCCACTTCAAAACTAGAAGACATTTTATTGATGAAACTCGAACATACACAGTCGATAAAGTGAGAGCGAAACTTGTATAACTATGTAGCTTATTAAAACTAGTCGATCTCGAGTTGGGGCACGACAAAGTGGCAATTATCGCTTTGTAGTACAAATACTATTGTTAGTAAAGAATTGTAAAATGATATATGACATGTTCGTTATTTTCTTAAGTGTGTCTGTGGTTAGCAATTTACCGGCTCGGAGATCTATCAGGTGCTATTATTGGAAGAGGTCGGACGTGTACAAACATCGATTCGAGTTGTTAATCCGACGCGTCTCCGAGAGGTGAGAGCCCGCACCGAAGCCTCACGTAGTCTGGCAGACATAACCATCAATCGTTTCAACCAAATTGTCTATGAAATTTGAAGGCGGAATTTTATCTTTTATGCAACACTGGCAAATCCTGTCGCTTGTTAAGTCTTTACAAATCTGAAAGTTGAGATCTGAAATTGGTTAATTGACTAATTAAAAAATATTTTTATTGGCATTTAGGATTTTCATCTTATTTCCCCTCCTTCGAACTGTGTATGAACAGAAAATATGTGGGACAATTTTTTTTATTTAACTGCATTGCTTATGCATAACTTTATAATACTATATTAACATTCAAATCACATTCATTTGCGTATAGAAGTCAACAGCAAACAAAATAAGTGTTGTTTATTTAGACATAAGATTATATTTAGATTTAAGCGACTCTATCAATCCCACGTAATAAATATATGGGCATGGGTGACACTTCCTAAATAAATAGTAACTTTTAATGTATTTTAGATAATGAAATCACTGACATAAAAGTAAATTGCCTTATAGATCGGACGGTATTACAAAATATGATCTTAATTCTGCCAATATAGAATTTGTAAGAACGTGAAATATTGCGAAATGATTGAAGCGTGGATTAATTTGCATTTTTATTGTCTAATTTAAGTATTTCAGATGTACGCAACAACTTTATTTAGGCACCAACGAGGCCGGAATACATCAAACTATTTGCAATAACCTAGTAGAGACGATTAAATTCGTCATTTTATTTCCGCCTATACTTATTAGATCAGTAGCGAAATTTCCAGAAATAGCCACTATTTTACGAACGATTAGCAATACTGTACAAATAGAGAATGTCGCAATAAGATGACTAAATCAATGTTGAAGGCTAGACATCAAATTATTTATATCATATTTGATTAATAACGATTTTAGAATCACCTCGGGAACAATTTTTGCTCAGTTAGAAAGCTGTCATCTCTCAGGTGACTCGCACAAACGCATCTACAGTAGGGTTTATGGCATAGATAAGGTAAACCATTAATCGTAAAATGAATCTTATGTTCAATTTTTAGCACTTTCTATGATGTTGTAGGACCAAAAGACCGGTGATACATAAAATACCATGTCGACTTAAATTAAAATGACTTATTAATTATTAAAGGAATAAAACCTGCAATTCGCGATGCAAGTTAAAATTATATTTAACCGTTTAGGAACTTAAGGAGGTGTCTGCTTACGCGCAAGAAACAAGATTACGAAGAGTGGTTTGTCTAAAAAAAGTGCTAAACTGTTGAAGCTCACACGATAAGCAGTTACAAATGGGCTTCGACGCTGAAGGCGCGGCGCGAGGTTTCGTTAAACGATGGCCCATAAGAGACGCGCGTTGCCGCCCCAGCACGCTCGCTTATAGCGCGTGATTGCGGCCAATTATTTTCTGTTTATCTCTAATTACGCATGCGCTGCCAACGTCGCTAGTTTATCGGCGATCTGCCCTCCGGCCCGAGATCCGATCACCGGCGCTAATCAGCTCTCAATCCTCTTACATGAACCATCACTGAAGTTGCGAACATATTGCGACAAAAGGATCATTTGCATTAATTTTCACTTGCCTTTGTGGTATTACGAGTAAGTTAAGCCGTAATGAAATAACATTTTTATACTTTAGAACGTTCTAATGTCTTCGCATTATCGCACTGACAACTCTCTTTAAATATTAATAATCTTACTTACTTTCCAAAACACATTTGAAAGTGGACTATGGTCAAGAAATGTATCTATTAATAGAATGGATTATAATTGTATTATTAATTCCTTCCATTGAAACAGACGTAATGATAAGCATTAAAAACACATTAAGCGCAATGATTTGTTTACGAATTGGTAATAACGTGCATAATAGGAATGCGTAAAATTATTTACAGCGTTGACGTTGGCCTATGATTCTTACGCAAATAAATTCTCAACTCAAAAGTTTCAAGATTCTTATTAAAGTGTGGTGTTTTAAGAAACGACCACTGCATTCAATCAATGGATGCTCAAAATTTATTTTTATGAGATAGCTATAAGTGGTCATTAGTACGAATAAATATAAAAGAATTACAAGTACGTATTTGACTTATGGAAAATGGGCATTTGGTTATTATCATCCTAATCCTAGCAATGTTGATAGGGGAAGTCTAGTGGACTTATTGTCCATCCCCCTAAACAGACAAGTATGTGGATACATACGTATGGATGTCGAAGAAACGAAAGAGATATAAAAGGACCAAATGAAAATATGTTATCTAAACGGTGTAAGATATGACATAAGGAAATTATACCCTCACCTGTTATTTAATCAGGACCTAGAATAGAATGTTATATAATATGTACATTGATAAATCACAACCGGGTTTCTGAGCTAAATATTTGAGAAGGAGTTTGCTGCGCCCTTAGCGATTCCGTACAACTGTGATTTAACAGATGGGGGTATAAAATTCTTATGCCGTTATCTTATACTAAAATATCTTCCTTAAAAACACGATCTCACGATGAGAGATGACATGACATGTATAAATTTAAAAATGTTTCATATAAAAATATTTATATGTTCAATTGATAACAAGAGACAGATACACCTGATACTAAATAAATATAAGTGTATAAAAATAGCCAGTAACAAAACAGTGGCATCTTACTCCGTTCACTCTGGCATTAGGGGAACCTCTGGTTAACCTGATAATTTATTACTGCATATTCTACCCTACGGCGCATTTCCGACAGGATCCCGTAATAGTGGCACTGGAATAAACGCGTTAGTACCTAATTATCTAGATGGCGTCTTACAAGAAATACCTAAGTATTTTAGCCCTTTCCAGGTGCATTTTAATAAGATAATTTGTGATTACTGTAAAGATGTCGTCTAATTTAATATGTATGTTTATGTTTGTGTAAGATAAATTGTCACCTCGAATGTTGCGGCATGATGTAATATCTGAGGACACGGCGGGATGACTTGATTCGTGCGTGTCTCCACGGGAGCGCTCGGACAGTATTAATTTATCGGTAAGTCGTGCAAACTGTATGACGTGCCGGTTTTTCGGTTAGCACTTATGGAGGTGAAATTAGGGTGCAGTAATGCAACAAGGCCAGCGGTCGCCGCCGTGCCGGCATCTTAATAGGGCTGTTGTTTTAAGTTGTGAAATAATATCTTCTTATACAGTACTTAAGTGTTTACTTAGTACGGTAAGCAATTTCTAGTAAATTAAATTATATATTTTAAGTTTTACTAATTAGGTTTCTTTTTAGGAATTAATTGTTTTTCAAGTCACACGTCTTAATACACATGTGAAAAGTATAAGTCGGGGCAACATACAATTAGACATCAAATGCAGCATAGCATACAATCCATCAAGTTAATACTTTTTTGGTATCATTTGGTTCATGCAACAGTATGGAAACTATTTATTTTATTGTGTTAGGAAATAAAAAAAAATCATAAATTTTATTTTGATTGAAAATCATAAATTGAAATGAAACACAAGTAAATGATTATAGTTTATTTATTCAGTTATTTTAAAGTAGCTTTAAGGTGGTGACCCTGAGGGCGACCGCACGTACGCAGTGCGGTTTGATTGATACGCTTTGTAGATGTCGATGCACGTTGCGGTCGCATGTTTCCGCGAAAACCAATTATCAACATATTTTTGGATAAAATATATGTACATCCGCTACTTCTTAATAACCTTTTGCACGTATTTATTTTCAAAATATGTGTGTAGAGAAAAGTCATACTTCAAGTAGTACGACCTTTCTCTAAATATTTTATATCGTTAGCTAATAGATTTATATAAATAATAATTTAAATAGAAATTAGATCTGCCTACATCAATACGACTTAGGGTCCCTCAAGAAAAGAGTGTAGTCCATCCTGAGGCCGGCAGTATATCCGCAGTTCCTCTGGTGATGTGGATGTTCTTGGGCGTCGGTAATGACTTAACCTTAGGCGACTTGTAACTCGTTGTCCTCCTTATCCTATGAAAAATTAATAATGTAAATAAATATTCACAAACATAAACCTTGATTATTCTACAAGATAATCGAAGATAAAATGTACATAAGTTGTCGAACTTAACTTTGCAACATAGTAGTTTATTTAGACCAACGTAATATCTTAAGAGTATATTGCTGAAGAAAAGCACGTGTGGTATTTAACTGCGATAGTGTCATACAGCGAGTTCAATGATTCATGACCGGCTTGATTCGAATAGAA
This sequence comes from Papilio glaucus, assembly GCA_000931545.1. NCBI lineage: Eukaryota > Metazoa > Arthropoda > Insecta > Lepidoptera > Papilionidae > Papilio > Papilio glaucus. The sequence goes on from JWHW01027266.1 coordinate 514,279, forward strand.
GTCAATAGACAATCAGGCCTTCGTAGACAACTGGCGCGAACACTGCAAGTAGAAGTTTACAACGAGTCACTGGAACCCTACCTCTTCTTACAATAAAATAACATTCATTCAATTCAATAAAAAAGTGTATTCGCAACGTAGCACAGACAGTCCTGTAGATAAGCTCAGCGGGCGACCATGCGACATCATCCTTGAATGAACACTTCGAGGTGACTAACTCAGGTCTTATGAAAGTATATTTAACCCGACGAGGGCACTGATCTGAATTCCGATGTGACGGCTGATCCGAACAGATGTGTGTCAACAAATAATTTTGCCAAATATTACATTAGAGGTTTTCTGTAAATAGCCTAAATACATTGTAATGTTTAAGTTTGAAAATAGGCTCTTAAGTTATTTTTATTATACTGTTTCACTAAAACAAGTGCCTTAGACCAGTCGGAGAAGGCTGAGAAGATCTTTTATGGAACAAATAAAATAGAAAGCAGCCGTCGTATCGTATCAGAAAGTCAAGAGGATGGCAAAATGCAGAGAGGATTGGAGATTGCTCCACCTACAAGAGTATAGCTTTTAAATTGATGATGGCGAAGGTTTCACTACATCATGTTTTTTTCTGTCAATTTTTAATAAAGTCAAATTAATTCACAGTAACTATCACAAGGAATTTCATAATTTTACAAAAATTAGATGGTAAACTTTGAATATTTTTAAATAAGAAGATTGACTTTAATTTATTATTTTTATAACCTAAATTGTATTATGTATGGGCTTATTATACATCATGTTACGTCCCTCGCAATCATGTTATAGTGAAAATAGTAGGTTTATAAAAAATATGAATTAAATTTAATACACATTACATGGTTTAGTCCATAAATACGATGCTAATAAATCTTTTTACATTAACCGATTCATAAATAATCAAAAGGATGTGAAAAAACACGTCATCTTTTTAATTTGTTGACATAACACGAATCCATATTAATATTCACCGTTTCAATAATGGCGACCTACAATGATAAGTAAATTAGCCAATCTATAACGAGACATTTTTAATCTGTGATTTAAAAATGAAACGAAGCTCACGTGTGATTACGTCAGTTGTATGTGTGCGGTCCTCGAGCGACAGTCGATGCGGCGGACAGTACGGACAAGCTCGACACAGACGAGATTAGTGAGATCAATTACTCAGTTCTCACGGGTCGCTACCGGCGTGCACTGCCACTGTTCGCCGCCTAACCATTACAATATTATACATTCGACTATTACATGTGAATCTTCGTAATATATAATTTTACTTTTAATCTAACATAATGATTAATTTAATACCGTTTTCCCGAAACTTTTAAAATGATACTCATATGGAACTAATTTGTTGAACACTGTAACACGTGTAATTAGAGAAGAACTTTTAAAACTAAACTTCTGAAACCCCTTTTATTTTATAGAGTTATTCGACTTGGGAATTAAAGTATCCTTTTTTGCTCCTTCTGCAGTCCTAAATTCTCATAATTTGCACCGTTTTTGGAATCTTTAAGAAAGTATAACATTTATAGAATATCATTAAATCATTGAATTTTTCAAAAATCACTAATAATTATTTTAGGGCCTAGTTAACGCTCGATATGTAGAGCCAATAAGCTTAAAACTTCACAAATTATATATGTACATATAATGTAACAAACAAAGAGTATTCAACGCTGTATTTAGATTAAAAATTGATTCAAAACAGGCTTTCGTCCTATTTATGTCTTTTCTGATTTCACATCAAAAGTTCTTGATGTATCTGTTGAATAGCATACCACTCATTCATAACTACAATTGAATCATGTTGCTTATTTAGTTAATAAAATTCGATGTACAATCAGCGGTCACGCTTTGTGCCATGTCGGTACATACGTTCCCACGATGTACGGATAAGATCGCAGTTGACTGATGTGTAGATCAATAAAGCTACAGATCAGTTAAGGCTAAAAGTGAAACGGTCGCTCGCATAATAGCTCATTTAAGGAGATGGTTGTCTGCTTTAGATACACTACGACACAGAAATATCGCTTACAATTTCCGATAAATTACTAAATAAAATTAAAAGATACAAATATTTCAAGCTTGAAGTTTAAACTATTATCAGATGTATAATTTAAAAATAAACTGTCAACTTAAAAAGTTAAGATATTTTAAAGCATGATTGATGCAGCCCCGGCCGCTATATAGGGTACCTATAAAAGTGAACTTCGAGAAATTTGCATTGTATTAAAAATAAAAACATGCTTTTTTAAGTTACTATTACCTGTATAACGTTGAGCTTCGTGAAACCATGTAATTAAATACTAACGACGTGCGTAGAATCATTTTGAAAAAAGAACGTATTTAATAGATATAGAAACAAACGATTAGACAAGAAGTTGCCAGCATCAGTTTTTTTGTCTAATTATAACGTGTATCGTACATTTCGATTACACCGCAACTTAACTTCAAGTGGGATGTACTGCATTTAACAGTTTTCTTATTAGATTTAAAAAATGGTCAATGAAATGCAACCTTATTATAAAATCCTCTAACTAAAGCTAAGTTCAAGATTTAAAAAAAATGGAGTGATACCATACAGGAGATTGATATAAGCTTCCTAATATTGTTTTATAGCAATATTTAATTTCTTTGTAGGATCAGTAACTAAGTTGGAAACTGTAGCCATTTGTCTGCAATCTTCAAGATAAATGTCGGCAATTAATTCTTACACACTAAATCAATATCTATCATCTGCGGTGTACAAGTACATCGGCTCGCACGATACACCATTACCAATGCAGGACAAAGGTTTCTTGCCATTGAGGTCATGTACTTTATGTTGCATTATTCACTTATCTGTTTTTAAATGTATAAAAGCAACAATATTATATTTGCAAGGTTCCTTTTTTACTTTTATTTTAAGCGATAATCATCAAGTCACTTACAGACATACAAAGTAGGCAGGCATGTGGAAGCCAACAACCCTCATTTTTTTTCAAATAGTTTACAATTATTAGTAGTTGTAACATAGTTATTGCACTTTGCGAGCTTCATGTAATCAATGGCAGTTTATGTCCCACTCATGTACCATCCCTGATCTGACCGCCGGGGACACGATCTCCAGCGGGTTAGATGGCATGACGAACGTCTAGTTTTAGAATTTGTTGTATGAGAAATTTCTTGCCCCCTTTCTCACCCTATCATATAATGTATCACATATGTGCCCAAATAGTAGATGAAAAGAAGAAAACGATGACATGTATGTATTTTTAGCAGCTTATTATGCAGCTTTTTTTAATAAACGTTGTTAAAAGTCTCACAAATCAATAGCAATTTATTATGTTGCATTTAATTGACTGCAGGTTACCCAATTAAATTTTTTCTCATATCGATTGTACAATATCGGTAATCAGATATAATAAAATTAAGTACGATATTTCTCTTATATCATTTAGTAAGATCATTAAGTCTTCAATGGTGTGTGTAGAATATGGTGCCGCTTCTTTATCCTTTTACTTAATGTAAATTATCAACATTATGAAGCATCCGTTACGTCGACCCTCAGTCATACGGGCACGTAACCAATTGTAGCTCAAGACGCCATTTATTTTGGTAGATACTTATGTTTGTTCAGTAAATTCATTGCGTCGTCACAACTGATTAATTCTCTCGCCGCTATCAACTTTACCGCTTAAAATATTATGATTGCCGTGTTTTGATATCGCGTTCCTTTACCTTTTTTTATAAGGAAGTGAGTAAATGAAGA
>JWHW01027266.1:528303-551502 GCA_000931545.1 Papilio glaucus
TAAAGTAATGCATGTGTTATTCAAAACGCCAACTCAACATCTTTACTGTTTTAAGGAAAATAAATATAAAAAGTTCGTTGTAACTGTTTCAAATTCAAATAAGCATGTTGTTGACTGAGCATTTTGTTCAACCTAACTTATAAGAATTTCCTATACCAAATATTGTCTAACGCGTCTAAAGAAGTTTTAACTTTTTTATGGAAAAAGGTAGCAAACGAGAAAGTTGTTCACCCGAGCGGTGCACCTCATGTTAAGTGATTGAGTTGCAGATGTGTAATATGTTGTCTACATTTAATGGACAGAGGAGAGGATAGAGAGGAATAAAGATATTTTCTTCTCCTATTCATCCCCTCCCCGTTCAATCCTTTTCCCCGTCCCATCCTATCGATTGTAGGTCCAGATCCTTTAAATATGTATGCGGGGTACATGCACTTCTGACATGGCTTCGTTACTATTTTATAATGAATCGAATGGCGTGCACACTCGCCGCAACTAACGGTCCGTTATTATTATGAACACTCTTTAATTAGCAACACTAATCTAACCAACAACTTGGTAAACAATTGCCGTTAAAATGGTCAGGTGTAGCTTAGAATTGCATAGGGATCGATTATAGCGAACCAGTAATTTTGCAGTACACAAGCACGCTTCCCAGCTACAGCCTTCGCCTTAAGCCAATTCCGTTAGTAGGAATTATGAGTACTTGTCGCAGTTTTACACCTGCTCATGAAAGCCACGCTAATTATGTTGAGGAATCTACTCGCATAAATTCTTGAATAAGTGCAATGATATTAACTGTAGTGTAATGCGACAATGTTATGTACGTAATAAAGATTACACCATTATGTGTACTAAAAACTTAAGAGGATTATGTTGATAGATGTGAGACGGTTTTATTATTTTATAACGTAACATTTCGTGTCAATATAAAATATAACGACAGGATTTAATAGAAAAATTAACCTTTTAATCATCTCGTGACTGAGTCATACTTTTCAATAGTCCCTCTTTAGTTTGGCTACAAAAATGGTAATAACATAATTACATGGCAAAAACAAATACATTCTAAATGCATTTACTGCAATACCGATACGTTAATAAAATTCTATTGCAAATATTACGTTTTTCAATCAGATGCCAATGCTAAAACAATGATTGGTAACCATAACCACATGGTTACACATATTATAATGATGACAATTAGACACTGAATCTGAAACAGCTATTAAGCTTTATATAACCAAGCAAGTCCCAAGTGTTTATTAAATGAATTAAGAAGAAATAAACATTTTTGTCTTCGTGTGAGATCGGCTTGAAATCGAACACAGGTCGAGTGCAAAAGCAGTTCTGTACCAGGGAAATTAACTATGATATTTATAAGTCCTGTACATTGCATAAGGTTTTATAATTTGTAGGCAAATGATTATATTATTTGAACAATAAATATATGTCTTTATAACAATTAAGATTACCCACAATAAATATTAAATTGACAGCGGATCAATTTTCATGTAAATCGATCAGACTCGTTAAAAGTTATCGCTGAATGGCATCGGAACTACATCGTCGCCTGTACTACGCGATGGTTGCTTAATGTTAGCGAGGTGGTGAATAGCAGTCGGCTGTCGACAGTGGAGGTGTTACAATTATTACATGTCATTTTTGTAATTGCCGTCGTTGCTAAAGAGGTGACCGTCCTCGCAACATTTTATGAACATGATATTTAATGAGAAATACTTGTATACATATTTATAATTATTTATTTCTTGTACCACCGAAACGAAAACCATTTAGAAAAAAATATTATATTGAAGTTAGGTTTTCTTTAAAAGTTTTCACATAATTTCCCTCAAAAATATTTTAATAATTTATATAGCATCATCTTTTGTAGTACTTGCATTGTTTATTGTTGAAGTGTTGACAATGGACGGTAACCTAGTAGTTAATTTTTATGAAAAAAAAAGATTGTAGAAAATAAGACGTTTAGCCAAGCTCGGTCTCGCGGGTAACAATAACAAGGCTATAGTGCATCGCGTGCCTACTAACGTACCGGCAGCTGATCCCGCTCGTACTTTAATTACAACCGATGATGTATTTACCAGACTATTCACAGTATTAAGGTATAATAGAGCGAGTCTTTTTGCCATTAAACAGCACATGGCTTACATAATAAACGTTACCGTTTAATTTTATCTACAGACAGGCTAGTAGTAGTGGTATCATTATATTAATCTAGCTTGATACATTTCTGTAATGAACTAGTGACTCACAACTAATAACATAAGGTAACAATCGCCCATAGCCTAGAAAAAGAAAGAAATTAGTATAGACAATGTATATCCTAGGATAAGGTGTTAGTGGCGGTAAGTTAGTTGGAACGTTAAAAAAATGTTAGTAAATTGTTTACTATATTTGTGAACATTTCTTATAGTATAAAAACATCACATTTTAATTATTAATTATAACTCAAGGTACATTGTAAGAGGGTTGGATAGATAATTATTTATGCGAAAAATAGAATCTAAATGATGAAAGCCTATTTAAAATCTTTATCATCAGATCTTAAATAAGATACACAGCAATCCATGGTCCCACAGCAGCATACATATGATAAATATAAATAAATTTTGAAAGATAACGATTGAACTTTTTTTTTTAATTTAGCTACACATTACGAAATATAAATTGCATATTAAATGTAAAATCATATCTAAAACCTCAATCTTTTATAATAACGATCTTATTCGTCGATATAAATTACTTTTTCATAAATGTAGGTACTTTAAGTTTATGAAAGCTAAACTGAAACTTTTGCATTATTTTATATAGACTGGCCTTTTATGAGATAAACATAAGTTTGTTGATTGCTATGCATATGTACGAGTTCCCTTAACTAATCTACTTACAAATGCATTTCGACATTCATTAGGGTTGTACTTTAATCGAGTAATGAGTTGTTCGGAGGCAGTCGCAGCGGTAGTTCCGTCGTGTCGGTCGTATTTCGAAGGCGGGCGGGTGGGGGACGCGGTGCGCTCTCTAATTAGGCGCAGCCCTAGCTAATTTGACGCGCGAGCGCCTCTCGGTCGCCGCCTAATGAATGGTATCGCACACGTTCATCTCGGCCACGTCGTCCGCTGACTAAACTTACCCGCAACACAAAGCTAGGGATGCGACCGCAGATAAAAGAAGTCGTTTCCGTTAAGACACAAATGCAATACGAAAAGCTAATACTTTAGTTACGTATCATCAGTATTTACGTACAAGGAAACGAGTACAGGTAGTGGATGCGATGAGATCGCCCGGCCGTTCTCCGGCTCCAGAATAGCGAGGCTAATGCTTATTCAGAGTGTTTGCATCACTCGGCTACGTTTATTATAGTCATCGTTACGATGAATGCAGTCGCCACTTTGATATATTCATATACGCAAAATGTTGCTTGCCGTACGGAGTTATTGTTACGTATGCTTTTCCTAGTCTACACAACAGCTATGTTATTAGCACGTAATTCGATGTGCCACTTTGTGTTCATGTTTGATGAATGTTCCAGAGTTATTTTAATGCTATTAGTAATTTTATATATAATGTTATGAATAATAAAAAGAAATAGGAAATTCAGTTGCGAAGACAACTATTTCAAATTCAAATAAAATCCTCGATTTAATTAAACTTGAACTGTTAACTGTTGTATGGTAGGAAAAGAATGTTGCGCATACCATGGACAGCAAAGAGAACTAAAAGCTCCATTATTTAACAATTGAAGATCATAGACTATCCACTGCCTGCACTCGAGCTCCAACCAACGAGCTCTCAGCTTCTTTGGTCATATTGCCCGGGGACAACCAGACAATCTGAACAAACTCGTTGTTATAGGAAAGATCTAGGGCTAAAGATCGATCGGGGTCGATCTCTCACTGGTCCGACCACATACAATCAAAATTAGGGACTCGATATCTCGACCGCCCTAAGACAAGCCGAGGATAGAGCGGAGTGGAGGCATCTCGTTGACAAGTCAGTGACGGCACTTCAAGTCAAACACTACCTTCAGTAATGAAGCGTACGAAGAAGTAGAAGTACTGTTACATCCTTTATTTTAAACTCTCGAGTTAGTGACAGAAGCGAGAAAGAGTGAATTTGTTGACATATTAAGAAGGGGTTATATTATAGAATAGTCATAAATAAAGAGCATGGATACATACTTACACAGTCGTATTAATGCACAAGAAGCGATGACTAGAAGTGACACGGTCATGCTTCATAGGACTTTACAATCTGACGTTTCTAGGTCACAAACGTTTTAGTCTTAAAGCGCTTTTAGTCTTAACCTTGTATCATGTACAAAAAATTACTTCCTATATTTTTTTCAGTTATACGCAAGTGCAGTACACACGCGTAAAACAACTATACTACACGCATAAAGCACAAATAATAAAATATACAGGAAATAATTATATGATTGGCAATAGAATAACGGAAATGATTGGATGAGATGTAATCTCTCGTTCTTTGATGAATTCTAATATAGCGCTTTAAGTAGAATTGAAATAAATACTATATTCTCCGGAATAAAACTAATTTCACGGATTTTATCGCGTTTATTTTACGGACTTACGGGGACTGTATGAGCGCTATAAAGTACTTCAAACTTCGGGAAAAAAGTCGTAAAATAAACTCGATAAAATTAGTTTTATTCCGATTATAGTATTCGCGTAACCAGTATCATCCTTTTGTAACTATTAAAAATAGGTATGCGGCTTTTAATAAGTTGACATAGATCTTATGTTTGAATGATAAAATCCTAATGACATGTAGAATATTAAATACTGAATATTTTTATATAAATAAAAGATGGTATGCGAGCACGCCATTCTCCTGATGTTAAGCGACTACCACCACCCATACCCGAAAACTGGAGGAAAATCGTAACCTTGATGTATAAGAAAGGAAGAGGGGAAAGGGAGAAGGGTACTAGTGTATTTCAATTTAAAGATGCTGAGAACAGTTTTTTTTTTAATTCAGACCTTCAGATTGTGAGTTACTCACGGCTGCTAAGCTATGATTGTTTCTACACAATAATATGTTTAAAAGGTTTATGTGCATTAATATGAAACTTCAGTCAAAGATATTAATCGTCATACAAAACATGGTTACTTAACGGATCCTTGTGTCCTTAGAGATACGTAGTTAGTATTGATGACACGATTGATATTTAATAATATCTAAATGCGCAAAAGCCGCATCCGTTAAGAATATGCCTATTCAGGGTCCTAAGCAAAGTCTAAGATATAATCGTCGCCGACGTTTAAATGTACCACTGTTTTAATCTTTGACTCTGAAAGGCAACGAAGCAAGTACCACATCATTAAGTGCAGAATTCCTTCGGAAGCGGCCTTTGCCGCCGCCACAAAGTAAACAAATTCGTGCTTCCTTATACGCCGTACTTATGTTCTTATCTGACAATTTGTCACAAAATCGAATACGTTTTCACTTAAGTTTTGTCAAAGATTATAAGCCACACATGCGTAAATAATAATATTTGTGTCTACTTTACTTTTCCTTGATGTAGGTTTTCGTACAGTTCAGATCGTCAGTCTGCTTCGACGTTCTGTACTATGCCCGTCCTTCTATAAATCATGTGTTCAAAGGATTTGCATCCCAGTAACATTTTCAAATACAAAATCTCACTAGAATGGAAATGCATTAGAAGTATTTGCTCTACAGATATTTGGAGGTAGGATCAGGCACCGTGGTGGTACTCGTATACATTCATTTATTTAGTTTATTCAATAGTATAATAGTACTTTGGAACCATGTATTGATATTGCGATCATTCAGCACAATCAATTCGACCGTTAATTACTGCAACGAGGACTCACGATTCCGACGTCGATTTAAAAAGCTAAAGCTGCCCCATTTGTTTGAATCCATAATGGATTGATAACAGATATAATTAGCGACTTTTTATAATAATGTTATGCAACGATTTGATGAAAAATGATCGAATCGAATGTCCACAAGCTTTTAAGTGACGCGTCTGTACGAGAGGAACTTAAAATGTTTACGTTTGTTTGTCATTTAACTTTCTATAGTTTTTAAAAATTACAAATTTATTTTGGAATCGCGTAAAGGAGTTCCGATGAATACCGACCGTTGGTAATTAATTACATGACACAAATAAGGAATTAACATAATTTCAGACACTTGGAGTATGCAATGTTTACGGCGAAAATCGGTTTCATTTTGAGAGAGAATCGTAATAATTTAACTTAATTACAGCATTTATTCGGCGACGAGGCCACGCGGTCAAACTGCGGCGTCCGCTCTTTATCTTGCGATGCTAGTGTTTCGGTTTATGACCGCGACAATGTATCGAAGTGAAAATTAAAAGCTTTTCCTTGTTACATATTGTACGCTAATATATTACGTGCAGCCGTTTCCTTCTTAAGCCTCGAGGTCCATTCACATACTGGACAAATTATTTTATCTTAATTGCTTATAAAGGAAAATGTTGAGATACGGTCCATTTTTTACACATAATTATTACGTCAAAAAATTAGTATTACTGTGATCTATTCAGTCTATTCATTCCTTTATCGAAATATTTATTGTTTGGAATTATCCAAGAGATATACAAAATGATGTTACAAATTATTCAAAGTCTATTAACTACACTTTATTTCGTGTCGATACGTGCAAAATATCGGAAAGTGACGTGAAAATTGGTTCATGAATGGAGACCATGAGACAAATATTTAGAGACATATTTCGGTTTTTATTAGTTTAGTTTTCACATATAATCCATTAAATCTTATCTCTTAAAATCAATCGCCAATGTACCGATATGTCTGCGGGTAACTTCAGAACGGCTACACCTGTTTGGCTTTTTTGTCGTGGTTATGATTATCAGGACAAGGATTGTATGAATGAAAATATTTGGCAAATCGTACGAGAAAATTATAATCTGGAATCAAATTACAAAAAATTTCAGCACAAGAAACGAATCCATACGATCACTTCGTTGATAGTTTATAACAAACACAAATTTGGTGAAAATATATTAGTGACTTATTCGCATGAAATTAGAATGTATTCTTACTATTTCAAAGCTATCAAGCCAATTTAAAGTGAAAGGGTAAACGAGGAAGCGGCGCGCCTGATAAATGACGAACGCAGATGACCGTGTGTACACTTGAGGTCTGTTCTCTTTTATTTAACCAATTACAGACGACTTTCCTGTGCCTGTGACTACTTCATTACACGCCACTTTTAATTTAAAACCCGTGTGTCGGAATGACTAATTTAGTTTTACTAATTACGCCTTTATTAAAATAAAAAACCTGATAAAGATATAAATATCTATTATAACATTAACTAGTATAACATTTCTCGCCTGCTTAGGCCCGTAAGAGATAGACGGTCCGATAATTTGCAAAAATAAAATCTGACAGAGACCGGACACAAAATGAATCGTTTGAATTTTATTAAAACTTTACACAGAAAATCGTAACCGAGGTGTGTCAGTGAGGTTTGACTTATGAATACATAAAAGAGATTGTTGCGTACGTGTGAAATACCCGAAGGAATATGTATTTCCTTTTTTCATAATACACGGATAAAAAAAACAATAATTAAATAAAATGTTATGACCGTGTTACCTAATGAAGTAGTTCGAGACAAAGACAAGTTGTCCGAGTCCACTTTTCACCAGCATAATATATATTTAATTTAATAAATATTAAATACAAAAGCGCTCGTGTACACGCATAAAATACATACAAGTCGAATTATTTGATTGTTTATAATGCGAGTCGTCGTAAATTTGAAGGTTTAAACGTATCTCCGTGGACGGCCAGACCGCTGCAACAACTATTATCGTCGTAAGAAACGTTTTTTGTATTCAAAATCTTACGATTTAATAAAATCTTGCTTTTTACGACTATTTCACTGTGTCTGCGGGGAGATAGGGAAATATCGAATACTTTTGCCAAAGCTATACGAAATTGTAAAAATCCTTAATTTATTTATTTTCATATTCGCCATGGCTTACATTTTTATATTGATTTTGTTTATACTTCACTGATTTAGACTACGGCTGATTGATTTGATCATTGGGATTATGCGATTATTTATTATATATATAACTATTTTTTTAACGACTACTAAACTTCAACGACTAAAGAGATAAAAATAAATGTTTAGTTTCAGGCAGACCTTCACTGCGCACTGAATTTTATATTTGCTGTATATGTAATAAAAATCACTAACAAATCATAATCATTTATTTATTATTAGGATATTAAAAAAATGGGAAATTTAAAAAAAAAGGGAAAAAACATCTATTGTTGTTAAGTTAAATTATAAAAGTTAATCATATAATAAAAAAACAGTTCTGTATACCAACTTACCATATCTTCCCCATTAAATGTGATCTCTTGAATCACATTCTCGCATTGTTATCCATAATTGTCCTTGATTGGGTTGTTATGCATTTTTTTATTTTAAATCATAAATTTACGATTTTATACACTTCCTGTACAACTAGGCAATAATCGCACCAGGAATTTCGCAACTGGCGATATATATCGTACAATATGATACGACTTACATATGTATACTATGACGCACTTGTCTTGAGTTCCGTCGTATCGATTTTAGTCCGGTTCGCTCGCTGTTATAGTTATTTCAATATATCAAGTATTGAATTTCAGGTGGGAAGACAAAATCAAATCGGATAGTGATCACTGAACACCATTTACTGTAAACTGATCTCAAATGTCTTATCGCCTTTATAACCTTGTAATATAAACTCTTTTAAAATAATTTGAGAGTTGTGTCCTATTTATGTCTTAATAAACATACAATCTTAAAACCTACATTGTAAATACTTGGAACTTGAAACCCGTGCTGAGGAGACATGTTAGGTATGTGAGCAGGTAGACACCAGTCTACAATTTATTTCACTCAATGGAAAATCAGAATTATAACAGTAGTTTATTCAGTTAAAATACTTATGACTATGAGCACAAAGGCAGTAATAAATATATATGAGGAAATTGGAAATTACGACTAAGTAAAATTTTACAAAAATAAATTATAACGGTAAAGTAATTTTAGTATTTTAAATATTGTAATTATTACATTGGTATCAATAATTATAATTAATTAACAATAAAACTGTGTTTTCCGACTGACTGTCGGATGGAAGGAAGAAGAAGAAAACAGTAATTTAACCAGAGCGAGATAGAATCAATAAGCGTCGATCGATCGTTTCATTAATATACTTTTCATATCGATAGCCATCAGCGTAATCCGGAGCCAGTCAATGACGACTCCCACGTAACGTAATATAACCGCCTATTCCATCCAATCTGAGATAAGGCATTGAATAGGAATTAACTGTAACTGTTATGAATGAGAATATGGCTGCTATTGCTTCGTTTTAAACTTATTAAGACCATCTTAAAAGTCTTTTGTGTTCGATCGGTTAAACCGTAACAATCTGATTTAATTTTTTTTCTCACACAATAATTTAATATATATTGTAGTGTATTGAGACTACTTAAAATACTTTCCAATGTTATTCATATTGAAATAGAAGAAAGACTCTTGAGGAGTTTTATTATATTATTATTTTTACTACTTATATTAGTTTGATCACGGGCTCTCAATTCTGCTATTTTAATGCCATTATATTGGCGCCCTAGATCTAATATACGTGTCACAATTGGTTAGAATTTTTTGGAATCAGCAATTGTGAAATCACTGAAATTAAAATTATAAAGAAAACTAAAACATTATTTGAATTATTAGTTATTTAAACTTAAATTATTCACATTTAACTGACAGTTTGAAAACAAGAACAACTTTTATTCTTGTTACAAAACGATCCCGGAGGCTATGAAAGTATTAGCATCTATTATACGAATACAAATAAAGTGTCAATTTTAAAGATCACGTGTGTATAATAAGGTCGTTAATCAGCCTGCAACATCGGTTTGTTATTTATGGCTGTATTATTGCGCATTCAAAACTATGCATGTATGAGCTTTCCGAGTCAGAGGTCGTGTTAACCGTATCCAATATAAAATGGTCACAAATATTATTTTTTATTCACCCTTTACTAACAGGTGTCGTAGATTCAAAATGGCCTTCTATTTTCCATTTTAAATGGATTATACACGTGTATTATTATTGTTAATCTTTTTTTATATAACTTAATATTTTAATTTATCATTTAAAGCTCTTTGGACCCGGATACGTTGTAGAACTACAAGCAGAATTATGGTAAAGCCCGAAGCAAGATCAACTGTTGCCTAGCGTGCTCGGCTGAAGTAACGCGACCGCACAATATACCGGCGTGAAGTAGAATGCCTTCTTGTCTTCATCTTCTCTTCTTCTCTATTTTACTACATAAAGCGACCAATTCTTGTATATTTCGTTTATCTCGGAAACAGCTCTAACGATTTGGAGAAGATTTTTTTTTATTTCAAAATTTATTTACATTGATGGCATTGCCATAAAAACGCGAGTTTCCACAAAAAAAAAAGAATTATTAGAGTGCCATCTATTTGATAACCCAGAGTGATACTTGGTGTTCAGCTAGCAATATATAAGCTTGCAATACATGACGGTTCGTGATTTTTATGGATGCATTTTACTTTGTCCCTTGTACTGTATTAAAGTTAACTTATCGAAACTGTAGGAATTGAATGTTTTGAAATAAGCAGAGTAGTACAATTAAAGCTGAAGAGATGCGATGTTTGCAGAATGCCTAGACATGTGTGAATTTATTTGAATATAGAAAAGTTTACCTTGTAAGGAGTATGGTTTACTGGTTTAAAAACGCTGAAAACTAAATGATGTTCAAAACGTAAATGACAAAGTCGGCGGAGGACGGTCTAAACCCAATGTATCAAGCGATTACAACATAGTAGACATTACCATATAGTCCAAGAACATTTAATCCCCAAACACGCCTTGTGAACGGATTTGGTTGGTGGTTGAGTTCGTGTGTTTTTGAAAGCTATTAAAATCTTTGAACTAGCAATGGCCATCACAAACGACAAATATATTGAAATCTAAATTGTAAAAATATGCAAATCATTCTTATCTAAAATAGAAAAAGATAAAAGCAAGCACTGTACAAAATGGCAATTCGTTATATCCATCTTCTATATATTTTAAATCGACGTAAGTTTATTTATATTATTGCATACTATAACAAACAAAGGAGATAGTATAAGATACGGCAAAATAAATTTATACCCTCATCTGTTATGTGATGAGGACCGAGAGTATAAGTTAGATAATATGTACATTGATAAACGTGACAACAACACGTGGGTTACTGGCCTAAATCTATCGCCAACAAATCGTAAAAACATCTATATCTTAGATTAATATCTTTGATCAAGTGGCAATTTTATTATTAAAACACCACTTCGCTTTGTTCGTACACGCTTAAAAAACCACCCAATAGATTTTAATGAATTGTTGAAAATTGATTTCCGTTTATTTGAATGCCATAATAAGAAAGATTAACTTATAAGATACCATAGTGATCCGCCCCGATTAGACCTAATTATGTTCGTCCGATTGCTACCAAACTTCACAGGAACACCCGCTAGGCCAATCTGAACGTTTCCTGAAAATATCATCGAATTCGGTCCAGCCGTTTCAGAGTCTATAGGGAACATACATACACACATCGCCTTTTATATATTAGGTATTAATGATAAGTATTAGTAGTTCTTTATTAATAGGGAATGACAAATCAAATTTAAAAAAAAAAACGTATGAATATGTTAATTATAGTATTAATTGCGTTCGTGTGGAAATATAATGCATAAATAAGCATTTAAATTTATAATCCATGAATATAATGGAATTTAGTTTATTTTTAAAATCTTATATTGAACACTAAGATCTTACTTTAAAATCATAAAACTTTCGTATACTTACAATATGTGGACTTATTTAAAAATAAATAAAGTCGACAAATATGCTTATGATTTGTTCAAAATAGATAAACATTTGGTGTTACAAAATCATTCCAACAACGCGCATGTATCAGTTGTGCAAAGACACGTGTCCAAAAATACAAGCTGTGACATATCGAATCCTACACAAAGCCCATTAGACAATGAATAAGTCAATGTACAACTCGTTCTATGACAGGACAATAAAAATACTTTATGACTAGGATGTTGTTTATCAATTACGGATACGAATGGACCAGTTACCTAGTAATAGAAATCGCCGCAACGCAAGAGAGCAAGGCCGGGTCGCCGAAGCGAGCGCGGATCCGCAATCGCCTTCGAATCCTTGACCCATCCAGAAGAGGCTACTCAAATAGAATGCATCGTGCTCCTGTCGCCGTACATAGATAAATAGGTATTTAAAATGCCGTTCTCCGTGGGAACCGTGACGGGGCCCGAGCGAGATAACCCGCGCTGCGCCTGCGCCGCTCGCGTCGACTGTTAGACCACGTCGCGAATCAAACAATGAACTTTGTAATCCAAAACCATTTGGTCGCTTAATTTCGTAACTACCTCTATCGGTCTTTTATATCTATGCTCTTTATTTTCGGATAAATTCTAACACTTGTTTTTAAATTAAACTCTAATCTTGGTAACTTTAAGGATTATTTTGATATAAAAAATATTGTTTTCTTCGAATTTAAACCCTATTGCTATAGTAATATTGGGTATCTTTGATTGGTTCCTATAAAAGCGTTTGAGTGCAGAGGTAAGGCTGCACGCTGCGAGATGTCATCTCGGTGTCCCGCTGTGAGCCGCGAACAATATTGTCTCTCCTATTCCGCTTTGTACATTTTAAAATAATTCATATTCACTATGACGAGCTACGAGATTACAGAACGATTTAAATTACTTTACGAAGCTAATATATTTCTTCCTAGCCTAGTCGTTATTTTTTAAATCTTTAATAATACGAGAAAATAGATACACGATGTTGATATCAAATAAAAATAATTAGTCCTATTTTCAAAAAACATCAAAATCACAATTATTTTAAAAGAACTTTATTGTGACCATGTATATAAAATATTAATTTGTAATTGGTGATTTATACTCATATTAAACAAAATAATTGATTATTTCCTTGTTTAAAATATGACCAAGCTCTAGATATTTTTGTATCGTAAGATATTTTATTTATATCTAATGAAACATATAAGTTTAAATGTAATGTGATATCGGCAATATCACATTACATTTTAAATTAATACTTAAATGTATAACGATACAATTTCACATGAAATGTATTGGCCAAATTTAGTTCAAGTAAACCGAAATAAATAGATAAGAATTAAATACAGTAATAAAGTAATAAATTTAAGTGGGTCCAGACTTGAAACTGAGTCAAACAGGTTGTCCAGCCAATTACCACTTTACGACAAGACGATTGTACAAAAACAGCCATCGACTCGAAATTAGCGTGCTTTGTGCTTCGTACTGAAAAGCGACCGCGCGAAGATTTCGTTGTTCCGCATCACCGTATCGCGATAAACATTTGCGTTTATAATTTATCTGCCATGATCTAAGTATAAATTAACGTGGCGATGCGTATTTATGTGCAGGGCGTTACGGGATGGTAAAGGGGCGATGTGAGAGATGCATCATAAAGATATACCACGACCGGCGAGCGCTACTCAAACGTTTCAATGCGATCTCTCGATTATTATCAACAATTTTACGATCTTGCAAATGGCTCTCTGAAAGCAATATCTGTATTTAATTATGATAAAACTATTAATCATCGACTTACAATAGAAACTATAAAAAGTGACTTCTATTATTATAGATTAAATTGCATTAAATGTGGATTGTTAGCTGATGCGCTGTAAAAAATATTTGTTGCACAGTTGCAGATAGTTTTGTTATGAACAGGACCGTTAAGCCGTGAGTAAGTACACATCAAAATCGCCGCTCACCTGTGCCGGTCCCACGATCGCCTGTCTTTATTTATAGATAGTTATCTTAAAATCGAGAGGCGCCTCGTATTTTGCATTAACGCCGGTAGGTTGTGCACAACAATGCCTCTAGAACTGTAATAAATTTACCACTGTCTATGGTCTTACGAATTTAACAAACCATTATGAATATATTAATGTACGTCGCAACTTGAAACGAATATATATAATTAAATAAATAAAAAAAAACTGTTGTTGTTATGTTCCCTTTAGACTCCGAAACGTTTGGACCGATTTCGATAACATTTTAAGGATCGTTAGATTGGCCTAGGGGGTGATCCTATGACATTTAGTAGCGGTTGGATCAATATAATTAGTGTAACCCGGGCGAAGCCGGGGCGGATCACTGGTTGGTTACAATTGCATTCGATCGCACCGCTTGTAGTTACATTGTAATTCGGTAAGTAAATAAATAAACAAGAAATCTTTATGAGTATATATGTTCATTAGGGTACGGATATAATTAGGTAGGTAGACTTAATTATAAAAAAAGGTATTCGAAAAACACATAAATCTTTTGTCGTCGAATTGGATCAACTTCCTGTACAGACCAGTCGTGCTTGGCGCGCGGCGCGGACTTCGACGGCGCTTCCAAATCGGTATTCTGATGTTCTTTTTCTTCACGAATAAAAATAGAGCAAAAACAGGTTGCCGTTTTTTTAATACCCGACGACCTTGCGGCAGAGTAGATTACCGATTGTGATACACAGTTACTAAAAAACGGAGAGTGTGATGTATCGCCGTCATTTAAGCGAACCGTGGAGATTGGCGATACGAACAAACGATAATTAATTTACACGTACACATATCGCAAGGCTTCCTGGACACAAAGAGGGGAATCGCAAAAAGGTAAAATTAACGGTATTGGCCTTTACCAAGATTCACTTTTACTTTTGAACAGTAACATTAGCAACAAAAGATTCTTAGAGCATCAGTCGCGCGATTTGTAGGTTTCGTTTTTCTTTATTATTACTATTGCGCATTGAAATACAAGAAATATAAAGATTGTTAATTCGAGCTCCGATGGACGCTTTAACCTTGTTTACTGCAAGTACTTGTATTTATTGATTTCGGGAAACAGTACCGGTATGTTGTATCATAAACGTTTACGTCTCCTTGTTTTGTTGAACAAATATTATGCGTGTATGACATTGCTTCGAAACGAACAAAGCTATTTGATTTGATTCTATCGCAATGATTAATGACACAACTTATATATTAGAGAAAATGATATCATAAATAACAGTGATTTCTAATTACAAAATGTATTGAGAAGCCTCGCTAGGTAATCTGATAAATCCATTTATAATTTTAAATTAATACGTCATAGGTATCTTCTATTACAAACGTATAATTACTCTGCACCATTTTATTACGCTCTTATGTTAAAGCATTACAGAAAATGCCAATTAATGACTTAATGAATAAGCTTTAACGCATCTTAAGTTCTTTTAACTTGCAGCATTTACATTTTAATTTCTAACACGTTTTAAAATGTTATTATAAACATTTTGTAATAATAATACATACAATTCATTATTAATTTTAACCTAATCCATTCGAAGAAGTTAGTCGCTCTTTATACAGAGAAGCTCACAGATTCTATTGAGATTTTCATGATAATTCTTTGCTTTAATTTCTCATTTTTCAATTGAAGTGTGGAAAATGTATTAGCAGGCTTTCTTTACTTATAAACTTCTATCAGGATGTACCTCTAACAGGACCTTTCCACCGAACTTATAATTGAAAGGAGAGTTACTGAAGAAGAATAAAAACATAAAATTGCTTTTATTGTAAACTCTCATGTATTCTAAGATCACTAAGGAAGGTTATGTGCCACAAATGAGATAAGAATTTAGCCTTCTATCATTCATTATAAAATATGTATACATAAAAATATATATAATACAAGCTTTCTTTATATTATATATGATAAAATTCAGAAAACTATAAATTCATTAGTACATACATGCTTTCTGAGAATCAAACACACGACCGTCAGAATAATACCCTGGAAAAAAAATTGTTCTTTCAAATATGTTTCATTTATTATTTATATCATCGCACATATCAAATTGAAAAATTCAGTGCGATTGATGTTTATTTCAACAGATTCTTCGACATTCTAATCATATGGAAGCTTCAATTCCTGCGAGTCAACAAAGCTACAAGTAATTTATCATTGTTAAGTTAATAACTTAATACCCAATGGCCAGTGCAACTTTAATTTAATTTAAGATTGAAAACCCACACTCATAAGTTAATCAATATTGTGAAAATATGGTCAAGCTTCTGGGATTACCGCTTTAATGAAGATTGCCCAAGCGCCGTTCGTCCGCTCCCAGCTCTTGCTGCTTCAATGTTTATTCATTTTCAAAGTAATCACGAAACAAAATATTCAAAGAGGCATCTGTATCTATTCTTTTAATACTTTGCACAAATATTTTACAATAAGAAAATACAAACAACTAAATAAATAAGCGCGCCCGTAACCCGGAGCGGTAAGCAGAGATTGCGCCTTTCCTTATGGCACAGTCCTAGCATATCTCCGTAGTACTTATATCTTGTAAACCTACTACTACTTGCCGATTAATAAACTTTCATGAGAAAAACTATTATTACTTTCTTTCACTTAAAAAAATCGTAAATTAAATGTTTAGCACAAGTAGGGAACTAATGACTAATTTTAAAATTTAAGACAATAACATTAATTCGTGATTTATGCAAGGGTTCTGTTGTTTGCAAGTTAGTAACAATTCTTGACTATCACTTGATAATAAACGAAACAAATATATGTTGTAAAAGTGAGTGGCTGTCTTGGCAGGCAATGTCCCAGGAGAACTTACATATATTGATCAGAGTAGTGACAAACTAAAGAAGGGCGACCTAAGGAGTACCCGTAAACGACGATCATGTATGCGTAGATGAATAGATGTAGAACAAGGGAGAGAGTAGCGCTAGGATCGCGCCAAATCGAAATCCGTGATCTATCCTATTTCTCTGGCTTACGAGCGTGAACGCATATCTATTTTTAATTGATTATAATTAATAATTAGTGAAAGTTGCAAGCATCATCAATCATTTGATCTTCTTGCACTCTTGGTCATTGGAAACATCTTATTTATATGATTATGATTATGAGAATAGATAACTATAGTAAAACTTCAGTGTTGAATAGCTTAAATCAATCAACATTAGTGTGGACGTCACTTTATCTTATAGTAAGACATTATTTTCTAAATAAATGTTGTATAAAGTATTCGTCGTTAATCAATTCAACGTTTATAACCATGGCTACTTACATAACTAAATAACATTGTTTAATTTTTATTGTTTCTCCTCCATCTTAAATACAAATATTCTTTCATGCCATATAAATTAAGGGACACACGCAAATCTTTAACATGATCTACTTTGTAGCCTATGTAGGATACGATTCTCCAAACATTTTAAGTAAGAGAGTACGTACTAAAAATAATTTACATTTTTTCTTAAACTTTACTTCTCCTTTCCCTTTCCTAGATCTTATTAGACTAAGTCTTACCGGAATATAAAATAGAACAAAGCTATATCCGAAAATCGTATACAATGATGAAATGCATATACGTAAAATGGTGCTCTTCGACATTTAGATTCGATTAGCTATTTCGCTTAGACTAGCCAGCCTGGCTTCCGACAAGTTAGAATTCCCTAAGATATTACTGTGTGAGTGAAAAGTGATCTTACAGCCAAGGTTAAATAAATCTTGTCCTAATCGTTTTTGTGTAGTGTCATAAAATCGGAATGGTAGAACTAAGATCTTTTAAGTCAACTTAATGAAAGGACTCATTACGGGGAAGGGGATGGATTGGAAATGGAAATATCCTTTTTTCTGTTTATCCTCTGTCCATTAAAGGTGAGCAAAAGCATTTGCAACTCATTTAGGTTGTTTGCAGATGTATATGGGTATTAGGTGAAACGTATGCTCGTTTGCCACCTTTTTCATTAAAAAAATCAAAACTAGAAGTCTAAACTAGCAACCCGCCTTGACTTCTCACGGGTATATGTATAAAAACATTAAAATGTTTTTCTGTTGTAATGTAGCAGCAGCCTACTTATTCACGTCTTCTTCAGCAATCATCGTCTTTATCTAGCTTATTTACACAAAAAACTTTATGTATTTTATACCTAAACCTCATGATTAGTGATTGAAACGGAGTGGAAAATCCGTTCAACCCTGTTTCAGTGTACCTTCAGAAAGGCGCTAAAAGTGGACTATGTTTTGTAATATTTAATAATTTTTACTTTGTAGAAATAATGTCTATAAGAAACCACGGTTTCCCGTACATCTACTATCTAGTAGAATGATTTAAGATGCCTGGGGGTTTGTTATCCTGGTTCCTAATGGGATTCCTTCCACACAGCAGAGGCAGCAACAAGGTAAACAAAATCAAAGTCAAGAACCTTATTTTTTAATACTACACGACTATAACTAGAACGACTTTTTGTCGTGATTTTATCTGTGGGAGAGCCCATAGCAGCTGTTTGTAGAATGTCTGTTTCAGCTGTTGTACTACTGGTGAAATTCACACCGCACAAAAGACAGAGCCGTGACGTTAAAGTATGCTTCTGCGTTTCGTCTCATTAGTGAGAACCGTAGGCCCACTTCCACTCGTTTTCCCCTTTCCATCCTTTTCAATAAGGAAAGGATGATAAGGAAAAAATAGCTTTACGAATAACATGTCTATCCCCTCCTCTGTCCATTATTGCGTAGCGGTGCGTATTTGGTGAACGGTTTCCTTGTTTGCTACCTTCTATAAAAATGCTTCTAATATTTTACTATGTACAAAGCACTTTGTAAAACAGAGTACACATACGACGTAATAAATAAAAAACTATGTTTGTGTAAAGTAGATTCTTAAACATTTCATTTATATAATGACTACATGAAAAAGTATTTTATCTAACGATATGAATAAAATATTGTCAAAGAATATGTTTTATCTTTGTACTTTATCTTTATTATCTTTATACATTACAGATATATGAGACATGATTTCCTGGTTACATTTATTTTAAATTATTAAACATTTTATATCTCTAGCGCAAGGTGGATATTTAACATCCACTAAAGACAATAAATAAATATGCGCTTACCTCCGTAACCCAGAGGGGTAGGCAGAGATCATGTATTTCCATTTTGCGCGATCCTGACACACCTCTCTCGCTTCTTTTACATTCATACATATACGCACACAAGCTCGTCGGTTATGTGTGCTTCTTATATCGCCCTTTTTTAGTAAGCCACTAATTTGATCCCCGTCTAAGGCGGCCTACCAAGACCAACAAGACAACATGTTGGTTATACATTAATATTAGCTATTCGTACGCATAACTTCCTTGCTGACAGTCAAGTGAGCCCTGCTACGTGCAGGGTAGGAGACGTACTTGATCTGGCGGAGCATTGGCAATAGAAAATTTGAAGCAGGGACGATTTTAGAAATTTGGGTGGTGAGGGGTGTGTCCACATTTTATATTTTTTTACTTTGAAAGAGCCACGCAATGAGAACTACTGCTAATTGTGTAGTAAACATACAAAGAGTACAACTGAAAGACAGTATACCCGAAAGAAAATGACATGAGCAATAGAGGAGTGTCCACTGAGATGATAGTTTATAGAAAGGCGTGGAAGAAGGAAAAGTGTTGTGCAGACACCGCTTAAAGTGGAAACAGGTGAGAAAATGAAGCAGGGATGTTATGGAGCTCCGTATCCGAGCTATCGGATATTCTAAATAAATAAATATCCGATAGCTCGGATACGCAGGAGGATGATCTCGGACAGAGCCGGAGTCTTGATGAGACATGTTACCGAGCCGGCGCACTAGCCAGACGCGTCCCTTGCATTGTTTGTTTTGTTATTGTTTAGTCACAACTAGTCTGTGCTCAAGACTGACTTAGGTAAAGTCGTAGGTAGTTACCAATCAACCTCCTGGCCCGCCTCTCCACCGAATCTAATGCCGCGAGTTGGTTTTTGACTGCTATTTTGGTTATATTTTTTTAGTTTTTAATTAGATAACAATTTTAAATACGTCTATAATAATGAGTTTATGTGACTGTACCAAATAATAACCTAGACATAAAGACAAATTATTACCTATTTGTATTTTACTTTTCCAGTTATTTACATATCTAATATCTGTATCTGAAACTGCCGAAACTACCAAATAATCTGAAATAATTTCAAAACTGATATAAATTTATCCGTATCTTCACTGTTTCATATCCACAACATTACTAGAATGAAGGTAGACTTAACAAAAATATTTTAATTATAGAATCTAACAAACTTACCTACGATTAAGTTAAGTGTCATGTTTTATAATCACAAGTGAATTGTTTTATTAAATCGGAACGAAAACATAATATTGGATCTTTCAATACTAACTCGTGCTTACAGTTTATAGGTTCAAACACTTTTTAATAATTTAACCGTACACCTCCAGCGGTTACGTTACAGTGTACCGATCGCTTCACGCCTCGCACAATAGCGGCACCGAGCCTGTTGTCTGCCATGTCTTTGCTTTCCGCTAGAAAGTCACTTATCAATTCAATTGTCTGCGCCACGCCCGCAAGCCTTACCGACGGATGCCGCACTGCCTATCGCATTGTAATATTTCATTAAGTTAAATGGGCAGTATGTCTCGGTGCTCTCATTCTTATGGTACATTTATTTATAAATTTAAAGACACATAACAAAAGAAACAAGTTTCTGATTACTTCTGTACTTGTGACCTAATCAGTTTAAAATCCTTAATTTAGCTCTGCTAAGGTTTTACCCTATAAATTTCGTTTAACGTTCATTGCATAAAATATAAAGAAATATATGATTATTTGTTAAAAATCAATATTTTAAAACGTTATTTAGGCGTATTCAAAAAACGGAGTGTCAGTAAATTGAATCGACATCGACCTTTCAAAATAAATGCCATTTGTTTGTTATCTGCTCTAAACGGTTCCGTTAAACGCAAAGAACAATGATTCGGTACATCCTGACAGTTATCGATAACTCAAGGTCCAAGATTTGAATAAACATTTGACAAGGTTACATTGCTACACGAATTGGATATGATTGTACATAATTTTATATTTATACATTTTCACTAGTGTTTTTATTATGAACCCATTCTATTAGTTCCCCGAATTATATTTATTGTTTTTTTTTTATTTTTACGTACTTTATAAGGTATCTAATTGTGCATACTTTATATTTAATTATACTATTACTTATAACATCGACTGCTACGAATAGTATTGCTATAATGTTTTTGTTTAGGTATGGCCAAATGCGTTGATGTCTTTTGTATGTTGTTTAGCTTTATTCTTAATGATAATAATTTTATTAGCGCTATCTCATTATAAGTTAAATTGAATATCAAATCGAGCAATTAATTCATAACGACTAGCCGAAGTCGATTCGGGCGAATGCGAATTAATGAGCGCGTTTATAAATGGTTGTGCAGCTCACCCAAGTCGATATCGGAACCTGTCCGCGAGCAGTCCGTTGTATTAAGTGACCGTTCTTTGTCCGGATCGTCCTAGACAGCCGCCGTATGCTGCATTCATGCATAGTAAATAATTACAGTGATCATCGGCAGGTGGACGCGCACGCGCACCGCGACCGTCGCATAGAAATAGAAAGCCACATTGCAGTAATTATTTAATACAGTTATCCTTAATGGGTCGTTTTGCGAAAGCTGTTGAGTAAATAAGCTTCGTCCTGCGCTTCCCGCCGGCTGTACCCCCTCCCTCGTCACCCCTTCTGCCTCTACCCCTCAACTCTCTTAGCTACCGCGCAGCGGCTGGAATTTATAGGAATTTTTAAACGTACAACAATTCTTTCTTTCAATTAAGTACTATTTGTTACACTTGAACATTTTTTTTCCAGATATTTGCCAGAGGCGACAAACACGAAGAAAATATGTCGATTGAATTGCAACTTCGGAACTCACGTATACAATTCCTTTAAGGTATTATATTGTTATTAAAACTTATTTGAATCCTTTGGTATATCATTTGGTACCAACGAGAATAAGGTCCAATGTTTTTGTGTGTATAATAATACATTTCAATAATAACTAGTAGCAAAAAAATATATTTAGCTTCTTTTCATTTATCAAAGTGTCCGTAAATCTATTATTCGATGGATCTGACCATTCTAAGTATAGTCATAAAAGAATTATTTTGATATGCGATAAGAATATTGAATTTTCTAAATCACACGTACCATTCACCTAATTCAGGATCAAGGACCTTGAAATAATAAATCCTGCACAAACCGCTTTTACGTGTGTCATCTTTGCACGACACCATAGACAATGTATTTTTACTAGAGTATAACACGTTTCAAAGCGGAATGCTGCAATATTCGTTTTATTTTGTT
The DNA here is from genome assembly GCA_000931545.1 of Papilio glaucus. NCBI lineage: Eukaryota > Metazoa > Arthropoda > Insecta > Lepidoptera > Papilionidae > Papilio > Papilio glaucus. The sequence continues at coordinate 550,713 of JWHW01027266.1, forward strand.
TAAGAATGGCGTAATTCAATTTGTTTTTGGGATGGTTAAAATCCGTTTAAAGGCTACTCGTCATATTGTAGCCTTACTCGATACAATTTATATTGAAAAACAAAGACGTAAAATTTTAAAATGCATACATAAAAATATATTGAGACACGTTTTTTGCCTGACACTAACCTTCGAAACGTTACAATACTTGATATTCAAGTTATTAACTCCGTTCACATGCAGCCTGCAAAATATCTATCTAATTTTATACTGCCAGACGATTTTTATTCTTTTGATGTCGCTTCATACCTAAAATGAAACTAGTAGTGGACTACATTGTTGATAAAATCTGACAAACGTCTTTACCTCCAATAAAATGTGGCAACAATTCGGGTTCAGGATTTCATTCTAAGTCAAGACTATTTGTGATATAATTTGTCACGTTATTACGTTCTGTGTGTTGAAGCCGAATAATATTGAAGACAGTTAAATAACATTGAAAAAACAAAAGCGCTTTAAAGACACTTTCTAATACTGTAAGAAGATAATAGCGTAAGTGTGAATTTTTGTTTCTATTAAACCTTAGACACAACAGGTTATTTGTTCATAATAAAATGTATGAATGATTGACGATCAAATGTCACAAGTCTCGTCGCATAAAACCAAACAGATAACAATCACTGAAAAGCTCTAAGGCCTTCAGAAAAATAGATATGTAATTGCAACAGATTGAAAAATAACTAAAACGAAAAAAACATTTATTTAGGCATTAACAAATAATGTAGTAACAGAAATAATGACCCTACCTACT
>JWHW01027266.1:551949-567544 GCA_000931545.1 Papilio glaucus
GTTAACATCTCAATTTTGGCCTATTATTGATGACGTCGATATCACAAACATTCATCTAAACTCGTTGTTTTATTTTGTTTTAGAAAACAAAGTTCGTGTTGAAAAACCCTTATTATAATCATTTTACTCAGAATGTAGCTAAAATTTAAGAAGAATACTGTTTGGAAATTGTTTGCAAATTTGTCATGATTTAACTTACCTCGCCTTTTTCATCATCCGTGTGGTGCACCTTGAAGTCTTCAAGGTGCTCTGCAAGTTTCCATTCTTCGGTACAATTTACTGCTGCTTGCTATGTGCCTTAAGTTTGAAAAGTTTTTATATCTCATCTTTGCTATGCATGAATGCTAGGCTAGTAGACTTTCCCTTAGTTTTCTACCCAGGTGTATTAAGTGAAGATAACATAATAAATAAAAAATATAATTTAGGTCTAAATTTAGAAACTCTTAAGATTGTTGTAAATTTTTATATTTTATTGGAATAAATAATGACTTGAATGCATATTTGAAGGGGATATGCAGAACTTAGCGAGGACCGGACACTCTCACTTCTCTCTCTCAACTCTATATATCTCCGCATACATGCACTTCAACTACGGGTACTTTTAATATCGCCTTTTAATAGTACGTCACTAATATTATTGATATAAGTTCTGTTGGGCACTGTTCACGCACTTGTACAGTTTACAATATAAATTTGTCTTATTTTTTTTTTCTTTAAATATGCATATATTTTGAAAAATTATAAAATAAACAATTATTTTGGAGTCGGCGTTTTTATTATATTCACGATTCAAAGATGTGAGGTGCACGACGGTAGCCGAGAGCGCGGCCGGCGGAGCCCCGGCAGAGCGGTGCAGGCTCGCGGCTCGCGGCGCGGGTCACGGGGTTAAGCGATACTTTATTTTGAATAATTTATATGTCTTAACGCGATAGACGGCGTGCCCTCCAGCTCGTACTGTTTATGGTAATGCGAAATATCGCGCATTGCAAATTCGCTGAACGTGTCGCCGCCGCTCGGAGTTTGTTCGCTATAAATCGCCAATGTATTCCTCCCTAGAAACGAGCGCGTTCCGGTACCGATGTTGAGCTATATAAGGTCAACGTTTATCATGCCCTCGTTCAATTGTAATTGTGCGCCCGAAAGAAAACTGACAACACCGCTCTGCAAGCGACATTAATAACGATAAATTATCCCCAGCGCGGGTTCATTAAAAATAACCGCAATCGCAACGAGAACAATCAGTGAATAAGTACAGAAAACAATAATTAAAATGTAAAAAGTTCACAGGCATCGGGGGCGAGGCGGCTCGTACGCGGCCACTCGTGCTAGTTATTTAAAATTCACTTTCAAGAAATTGTCATTAATCAAAATTAATGGAGTTATTATCGCACTGGAACTTTCAAAAAATATTTATTGCAGACATAAATCAGTGTTAAGGGCCGTAACGAAGCAGCGCAGTGAGCTTTCTAGGACGAGGCAGGGATACGCCGCAATTACGATTGCTCGCCGCGCCCCGCGGCGCTCCTTGCGATACTCTCAAAACAATAGATGCATCGGCCGAAGGAGGCCACTATTGCGGAAATTAGACTGACTCACAGCATTTTAGTTATTCCTTGACCACATAATTGTGCCATGTTTTATAGTTACACATTAACATACCATAAACGTCTAGCCTAGTATGTATTAGTATATAGTAGCCTATAATGTTTACAGAAAAGCAATTGCTGTATACAGACAGCTAAAAATTCAATATGTTCAAAATCATTCAATGCACATATCCACTCGTCATATCAAATGCTTAATAAACCTTACTTATCTGATATTTCCATAAGCATTCAAAACTATAATCAGATTTGTAAAAAAAATAAGACGGATTCTTAATTAAAAATAATATATGTAATATTTTATTAGGAATGCAACATTTGATAATTAAATTAATAATACCAACCAATAAAATATTTTATGAAGGATACAATCACCATCACTGAAATAATATTGCTTCCTATTCCGCTGAGTTCATATAAAATCTTGATGTATTCGTAAATTTCGAATCGTAAAGAATCTAGAAAATTAATATTGACAATGAAATATAACTGAAGGTAGTCAGAAACAACTTCGAAAGTTAGTTTATTTAAAAAAATAATCAGACAAAATGACGTGATTTTTAATAGACTACGACGTTGATGTACGACTGCGCCTCTCCACGGCCTCGGACCACACCGTGGGAACTATTTTTCGGGTAACTAGCAGTTTTGTAACAATCTATATGTATTAGTTATTAGCGCCAAACGCGTTATTATAATCAAAATGATATCTCGTTAATCAAATAAACACGCAATCTACGATCACAATATCTGCAACATCATCACTCACATTACCCAACTTAATAAAACGCTAAAGTATTTTACTCCATCAACCAAAGAGATCCAATATATTAACGATTTAATGAATAAAGCTTTCCGATGAAATGCACCGGAGTGCATATCTTTTGAGAGGTATTAAGAAATTGACATCTGACATTGGAAACTTCGGATTGATATAATTGGCAATATGTTCGAAAAGTAGCGCAAGGGGCAAGCGGCAGATATATTTATGTCTTGAAATTCGAGTGACCCGCGCACCGCCTTGGTAATTTAACGAAAGCTCATGCAGGTCGAGACACTTTCTACTGGCCCTCATATCGAAAACACCAATATTTTCGTTATCGATTGCGCACATAATTCATCCGACGTTTTTATACCATCCTGTCACTCTATATCGCCAAGAGATTTCAATATTCGCCGTTTATTTATTTCAAAACATGACAAATATATCATTTCTTAAAAGTTAGTTAAGTAACCAGTAAAGAATTAAGCCTAATAAAAATGCAAAAATCCTGTAATCCAATTTAAATGGCCTATCGCCGAATATCTAAACGAATGCCATTTTTTTTATTTTGTGTAATATAATTTGCATTTCTGTAATGACATACGTCAATGTCAACGTGACTAATACATATTTATTAGTATTATTTATTAGAACATTTATTTATTTTAAATATTGAAAGTTTGAATGACTTTGAATAAATGATCAAAGGAACTATTGTATTTTCACCGAAGAGTAATGGCGTCCCAGAATCTGGACCGACACATCACTTTTTATTTCGTAAGCAAAAGAAACTTTTTAATATTATGCCTCATGCCGAGTGCCGGCAGCAAGTTGTACAATATTCGTTACGGATTTCACATTGAGAAATAATTTGGACAATGTGTAATTCATAACGTCGACTTAAATTTATTTTTAGATTTACGGCATTTATTTTAAGGTCTATGTACAAATGAAAAAGGCATTGAATCTCACAGCTAAATTAGATTAGACTTTGTTATAAATATTGACAGATATTTTTTTCAAATTATAGCTTCATTTTCTAAATCCAGACAAAGAAATAATACCTATGCACGTAAGCATTGCCCACTTTAAATGCGATTTTAAAATAATTGTCCTTAACAACTTTCATTTTTTGCAGTTCCGTCTAAGATCTAAAAGTGTTAAGCGATTTTAGTCTTAACTTTAAATTTTTATTTTGCTTTTGAATGAAAATGTACATGCCCGAACTCATCCCCCCTACGCCAAACCTAGCCTAGTTCCATGCCGATTACAATACGTAAAATATGTGTTTCGAGAACAGTCTATGCAAATCTTATAAGATAATTTATAAAAATATTTCTAATGAAACCGCTTACCTAGTTGAGGTATAGTCTAGTGTATAGGATAAATCATCGCAGCTGTACAAAGCTCTTGTAGATAAGAGGTCCGGTGAGACACGCGTGCCATTGTCGGTGTCATTTAGCAAACACGCAGACAAGAAACATGGAACAAGGCAACGGTCGCTTTACCTTCTGATGAACACACCTGCCACTTACGAAGTCTTGCGCATGACTTTGTCTATTATAGCACTCGGTATTATTTTCATATGATCGTTACAGAATAATTTTTATATTACGGTTATTATCATGCGGAGGAAAGAATTTATATACATTTAAAGATACATATAATGAAGTATTAAGTTACTTATTATAGTATTAAAAAATCGTCACATCAAAATAAATTAAATTAAGTTAACATTGAAATGTTGTTCGCTTAGAGGTGAAAAACTGAACTAGCGCTATTTTCAAACCTTCGAATCAATAGAATATTTCTTGGCAGAGTTTGATTTTAATACGCTTTTTATTTATATTATTTACAACAACTACGACTAATCACAATGAAGTATTTTTATATATAAAAAAAAAGTATTTCGCGCAATCATTTAAATTATCTGATTTAATTAAATATCTGATTGGTTAATTAAGGCGTCAATTGAAAGAGTAATTATTTTCGAATATGTGATCAGTTAACATTTTACGCCGAAAGAAATTCAATTTCTTTGAGACGAAGTGGGTCAATCTGATATAAAGCGGCCAATGAAAAACGAAACCATAGCAATAATCGGTGCACCAAAAAGGTCTCGGCTCTCGCGCCGTCTTGCGACAGCTCCACGTATTGTGTTCACGAGGATCGAGCGTTTGCAAACGAACTGATCAATAAATTTATACCGCCAATAAAGATACCGATCAAAATTACAGGGTGCCGATGATATAACAAATATAAAGGTATCGTGTTAACGCTGCGCGCACGGTGGCCGCGTGGCGCGTCTTCCGTGAACTTGTTATACCATAACCCTTAACAGTAATTTAAGCTTGTCCATGCAAGCTTAAACAATTTCATTGATTAACATCTGCACTGAGATGTCGGGACCACTCAATTATATGTCCAAACTTCTTTATTTGCATCGGTACTTTATGACGCTGTAACGTTCTGGTATTGTGAATATTACCGACAAACCCGTAAACACGATCAGGGTTAATGACTTACATTGATTCGAAAGTATCAAAATGAGAAAAAAATGAAGGCCATATTTAAAAACAATACAAACATCGGACAGTACAATCAGTTTGCACTAAAGCTTTTGCCGCGTTTCCTTGGATACATTTATTGCTCGAACATAAAGTACACGTAGTAGGTAATATCTGCGACCAAGCCATAATTTATTGAGGTTGATAAAAAAGAACTTCCTGATGCTTTCTGTAGTTTCGAGAAAAAAAGATTTGCTCTTTATAACTTAATTAAAGCAACAATGACATAACGCCAAACAATGACATCCATATAATTCAAAAAAGAACAATAAATAATTTATTTTATTATAAATTACAATTAGTTGGCAAATGTGCAAAATTATTTTCTGTTCAACATTATCAGTATTCCTCATAATGCTGTTAAGCTCAATTGTGTTATCGTGCTAATGAACTGTAATCAATTCCATATCTTAGGAATTTTCAAATCAGGATATATAAATAAAAAAGATCAAATACTTTTTTAAAATTGTAATTAGTGTTGTTGAATTTTCTCAACAATATTTTTTTCCTATTTGAATAGATTCATTTTAGAGTCATATAAGTTCTTGAATTAGGGCACACGGTGGCCACCCCTACGTAGAGGTTACTCCCGATAAAAAGTTGACACAGCTCTCATTAACGCCTTGCGTAAGCTCGAAAGCGGCCCTTGGGGCGCTCGCTGCCAGAGACAAGCAACGCAAATTACTTTGGCACCGTTTGACGGCGGGAAATTTCATTACCACGAGCACATATCATTATTATCTTGCCGGCAATCTACATATTTTACTCGGTAATAAATGCGCGCTGGTGATTTCACTCTCTGGCACTGGTTTTCGAAAATGACCCGACTTAAAAAAATTCCGTAGCGCGGCTCTCACGAAGGGCTTGTTACAGTTATAAGTGAATTCCTTTTTGACCTCTTGCATCAAGGTGTTGTGGTAATTATCTGTAATGTACATGACATATAATTTTTGCGTAAACAACATAAATTGACATTTACCTTAGCGGTACACATCTGTAAGTGGACTCAGTCGCAATAAATACTTGATTGACACGTTTATTTTGACAAAATATTTTTTATACAACATTGTTCAACTTCACAAATTAAATACGATTTGACGTCATTCCACTTTAAATATAGAACTACAACAAGGACTGTTTTTTTCTGACTAATGAAGATACCTTCGTTTTTTTTTTTAATAATAATGGACAAATAAATTAACGTGAAAAACACCGATAGTATATTAAAAACTTACCTAAATTATCACAAACCAACAATGTCAAACAAAATAATCTTTCATAAAACAACTTCTTAAACGAAACTGTAGCACGTGTTGAGAACACACATCAAAAGTATTAAAGGCCAAACGATCGCAATTTCCGAAGCGAAAATTTTACTTAACATTGCACGTTATAATTATTTCAAGTTTTTTGGCACATTAACGAGCCTTTTCTTGTTTCAATCTCGTACGTTCACACTAAGAGGTTGAGGGCTGTCATGAAATGAGGAAATTTCTTCCTGAATTTAACAATTATGACAAGTTTTTAAAATAAATATATCTTTTGTTATAAGCAGATGAAATTTCTTGTTAAATTTATTTAGGTTTTACTATACAAATTTTAGATTTAAGACTTTTTTTAATTTCAATAGTATTAAGCTGAAGTTTGCAAAAGCCCGAAAAGATGATAACGAATGAAAGCTAATGTTTTTACAGTATTCTCCGTAGCAATACTCATTGTATAATCAACAATGTATAATGAGTTGGATATTAGGTTAAGGGATATAGTTTGTCGTTAAAATAAGGTGACCTAAACTTAACCTACGTTAGTTTAACCGTTAAACTAACGATAGCCTTTAAATATATAACTATATCTTAGTTAACAAGATAAATTATACTATATTATTCATAAAATGTAATTTCTTACATTTTATTACAAAGAAATATTTCTGCCTAAAGTTTTCGCCTTTTTGTTGTTTCTTTGTTTTTGCAAAATCATGACCATTGCTAGAGACTGCATTTGGTCTGGGCATGGCAAAGTATAACTGTAAGTGTTCATTATTAACCTTAATATTTTATTTTATTGTTAAACGTAGTAACAGCGATCACCATTTAACGTAGCAATAAATGTTTACGGTCTGTTTATTTTTCTGTTGTGTTATCGACAATTTTAAGACACGCCGTATAAAGCGTATTTTATAACAGCGTAATAAATATTTAAGTTACAATAACACGCAACCTTAATATGAGGTTACTTTATGTGGATAAGTGAACTCATAACTTATTGTCGTAAGATATTAAAAAGGTTAAAAAATAAGAAGGCTGTAGTACAATGTATACGTTTAATTCGGTTCAGGTCACATCAGAAATATCAGATTGGGAGCGGCTCGGTTGTCAGTGTGCTGTTGCCGCAAGAGCAATTCCGAGGTGCCGTCAGTAATTATTCCGAGTCGCCGAAAAAGTGAGCCAAATATATAAAGCTGTAAGTATTGTGTGATTAAATCGCCGCAAGAGAGAACCGATCGAGTGGAATGCGACGTCACCGCCGAGGCTGGCACGAGGGCTAGGGCGCGGAGAAATGCTCAGTTCAATCGCGAAACCTGTAAATGCAAAATCGATTAAACTTTATTTTCTGCTCTCACGATCGCGTGACGAACAATAATTATAATAAGGTGTCGATTGGAAAAACGTTGTAAGGAAATCGTTTAACATTTTCAGAAATCATTGGTATTAAGCCATTTCACCAATTATTGGGTCCAATTTGTAAGTATTTATATACGTTAATAAACGATTGCTTGGCGGGTGCAGATTTTGAGCATGTTGTTATCTTCCGGTTGTTTTCAGATTTAAAATAGCACAAAAAAGAAGCTCTCAGTTTTATTTAAGTTCATATAACGCTAGGTGAGCGACTTAATTCTGAATATCCAACAGCATCTGCGCCTCGACTCTAAATCATCTCAATTTGACGATTAGCATGCCACAACTGTAAGTTTTTTTCATACGTTACAAAAATATCTCAACTTCAATAGATAAATGTATAGAAACTGCCAATTGCTTGAGGCACAAGCCGCAACGGCGTTTTTTGCGTAAAGATAGTTAATATTTGTGGTTCGACAACTTCTACATAATCAATCTTTTCAGCCACCATCACGCAAAAACGAAGCAGGTGACTATTTTAAACATATTGCATTCCGTTTATTACTGAAAATTTTAAACTGATCGCTCACTGTCCCCCATATGATAAAAAGATAATGCTTTTTGGGTCACTGGTATTGCTTATTGGGTCCAAAAGCATTATCATTAGGTTTTTGGATTTGAGTATGGTAGAACTCTATGAAACTTATGTAATAGGCTTACATTCACTATTTGACTACTATTTTCAAACCTCATGAGTAAAATGTTTGCTTAACGGGGACGTAATTTTGTACACTTTTCCTAGCGTACTTTTATTTTAATTTAATTTTAATGCTGTAAAAATTTTAAATTTTCATTTTATAGTAATAACATTGTTTTATACGTAGATATATACAATTATAGTCAAAACATTACAGTAACTTAAAGTTTACTTTAAAGAATGACATAACTTAATAACAGATGACACATGGTGACTTTACAGTAACAAGAATAGTCGAAATACGATTGCGCCATGGACAAAAAGAGAGGAGGAAAAATTTACGCTTGTTAATAACAATAATAACACAGAGGGGTTTTCCCTTAGTAGTACCTTGCGTAAAGTTTTTACATTGATTGCAAATCTAAATAAACAAGGGTAAAACCAATTCCGCACTCACATGTAGTATATAAAACATTGTCTACTGAAATGGAAATTACAGAAGTTATTATTAAAATCTCTTACCTTACTCGGTTAGTTTGAACAGAGATAGCAATCATATATTGTAAAAATACAAACTTTATTATAAAAATGCATGGGAATTGCCATGGGTTGATTGCCATATTCAAATTGTTCTATGCCTTTAAGAAAAGCTTTTGATGCTGCTGTGCTATGATTTTTGACAATAAGTGTAAACTTCTTATACAATAAGTATACACTTCAATAATGAAGTGTTAAAAAGATGATTAGTACATTACTGTTTATATTATAAATAATTAAAAAGCAAGTTTAAATTTTGAATGATTCAGATACATCCGAAGTGTGTGGCCCGGCCCGGGATATTACGAGCAATATCTCACGGGCCGTTACACGTTTCTCGCCGCCTGTCGACACCCGCCATCTATGAAGGTTTATCGTAAACTGTCGCTACAATTCTTTGGCGCAGACGTTTTAATTAAGTTTTGATTTCGTTATGGACGTAATATTTTGTTTCCTCATATTTTGTGGATATCGTGACTGCATTATTCACAGGGTTCTGTTCTGTAAGATTGTTTATGCTAGACCGTACCGTTTCTGTTACTATTAAATATGTATGTGTAGCAAAAAGTAATTATAAAGTAGGTCGTAAGAGTAGTAGACATGTAGAACATATAAATCTTATACGTGTATCAAGTAAAATTGAAATAAATATATTACCTTAACCCGTATCGTAAATCATTAGTGTCGTCTAGTGGAAGAGGACTAGAATTAGGCCCCCGGTATCAGAAAAAACGCAGAATACTCTACTTCAAGCCTGTCTTCTGTGAGGTCGTGATATCTCATCGGTCGAGCCTGCCCATTCGTGCAATAGATGTTGTTGCGTGCTCTATCACTGTTAAACATAGGTATTTATAATTATTTTTAATCTGATGAGTGATAGTAGGCTCCATCTCTCTTTTCATCTATACAAAGGCAACGCATCCTTATATCATATGGTTGTGCGGGTTTTGATGGATAATATCATCAAAGATATTACATACCTCTACATATCTAACCTGGGTCCCAAAAATGAAGCCACCTAAAGTCGCCGATTGACGACGTCGTAAAATACCGCAAATATTTATGTCATAATATATTAATAATAAATAGTCATTTTCCGCAGCACGAATTCAAAATCTTCGTGTTTGTTATTTAAAAATAAATGAAGGTTTGTGCTGTGAAATCGTGTAACAACTATACCTCAAACAAAGATGTACGAACTTCACATTTCTCTAGTAATTAATTTGCACTCGATATCAAGTAACCGCTACCGCTACCAATAGGCATCTGAAACAAGCCAATGATTTGCAAAAGCATTTCCTGCCTTTATTAAACAGAAAAAGGATATTTCCTTTTCCTCCTTGTTCTTTTTTATATATATGTTAAGCAAATTCCCCATTATAGTAGGTATGTTGGTAAATTTGCGGCAAAATCGAGCTTCATTTTTGAATGTTGAATTTATATACAACACGGTATCTGGAGGTATATGTAATCTAATAACTAATATTAGACGACAGGCTTGCTAGCACCGTGTATGTAACAAAGGATTAAAATATCCTCGAGATGACGCACTCTGTCCAAACTTTACGTGTACAGTGAAAAAAATGTGTAGAAATACTAAATACGAGCACTTGACTATCTTGCACAGCACATCAGATAAGATTATTTCTGATTCTGAATTGATTACTGGAAGCCCAAAAACTTTATAATAAAACAAAATTAAACGAGAACGCTGCAATGGCAAGTAAAAGGCAATCTCACCGACTTGCTGTTCGTCATTGCCATTTCGGTTGCCAGTAACAACTCGAACAAAAGTGCGAATTCATCGTCATTTCAGCTCGTCACTAATCTGCAGTGCACCGCGGGAAGTCGACGAATGATCGATTCTTTATCCAAATCTTAATGTCATCATTAACCGCAAAAACAATTTTGCAATATGTGTACCTGTACGATTGCATAGGTTCATGAATACAATTATAAAGAGAGATAAGTGAGGTGAAATTTTATGTTGGTAGAAATTTCTATCTATTTTCCTTCTGGAAAACTACACCCCATACAAAAGATTGCATTCACAGCGTTGTAATAAATTAAAATTGAAAATAAAGAGTGCCTTTAGGACACACGGATGTGTTTTTTCAAACAAATTATCGATTCACTTAGTATTAATATTAAGTACCCATCGCTATCTATAAACATAAAATTGTACGTACTTTATACTTTATATATGTGAGAGAAAAAGAAAAAGGAAACGGGAAATGAGAAGGCTTACCCTACAAAACACAGAAGAATCACTTTTCTTCTAGGAGAGAGGCGTAAGCGATTTTATCATTCTAATATGAACCAACTAACATCTAAATCGAAATAAAAATTATATAATAATAAAAGGATTAATTTTTTAATCAACACGAAGTTCCAAAAGATTTATATAATTAAAGTTAGTCACTGGGAATCTGGCATTTAGGAAGGCGGTAGTATCTAGGTTGATCAGTCATGCGGTAACATCTAGATTGACTGAGCCGTTTCATTGGTCTAATCCTAATTCAATATCGCTTTTTATGCGTCTGCCTTCGAGTAAGTCGGTATGGCTGAGCGTATTCCCAGACGGAGTTACTTTCACTGCCTAATTGTTTACAGTGGAGGACGTCAATCGCATCGATAACTTAATGTCAGCGAGTCTGCATTTGGTCTAACATTGTTAATTATTCAGATACGATATCGAACGTTTTATAATGCACCAAGGTGAGCTGAGGCGACTGCATTAAGCTGTCAAGTCCTTGATTATCTCACACTTTAGATTCATCATGAGACCGTTTTAGCACTTAAAAATTGAAATGACTCTTTAATGTATTTCTCTGAATGACTGGTGCAACGGTCAAGATCTGACTACCGCTAAATGTGACAGGATAATATATCTGTAAACAACCTTATCGATAGTCATTAATCTCCTAGATGTTTGCAATGACACAACATTAACTTTTACAATATTTCATTCCAATAAGTGTAAATACAAATAAGAAAAAAGAAAACTAATTGTTCATGTCGGCTACGTTAAATATATTTATAAAATCACGAAGAATAACAATTAAAATATTACAATTAATTTGTACGTTATAGTATTTCTTTAGAAATTGTACAAAACACTGGAAACCTGTAAGAAATATAATCCGGAACGAAGAAATTCGGTGATAAACAGAAGTTGACAAGATTCCATTTAAATATATAACTTTAAACTTTTGTGGTTTTTACTTATTATAAAGGTTTGTAAGAAACGGGATTCTTACCACGATTAGCCTTTTTGAGCTCCCGATATTTCGGCACTGTTGCATACGCCATGGTTACGAGCTGACTGAGTCAGACATTCCATTTAAAGTTGGTAAGCTGATGTTTGGAGTCGTATGTAAACTAAGCTATATTAATTAGCTAGTTTTTCTTTTTTTCTTTAAATCGGCAAATATTCAATAGGATAGATTTATAAACCTCCAGATACCGTGTTCCATACAAATTCAACTTTCAAAAATGGAGCACGATTTTTCGTATCGGCGATACCCCAAAATGAGGAATATGCTTAACATATTTAAAAAAAATACTTTCGAGTTTGTAAAATATTAAATGTATTTCTTATTCAAGTGGTGTTTATAAAAAATACTAAAATATGTTTATTACTTTTCCTTAAACAAAACATTCATGATCTTGGTGCTCATCTCCTTCGTTTCACAAAATGTAATAATACATTTGAGTAGCAGTCAAGGGCTATCTTCTGTATGGAAAGTCTTTTGTCCAGTAATGTGTGAGTTTTAATGTAATAGGTTGGGGGAAAAGTTCTTTCGCATTTTATAGGTAAACCAAAGACATTTTTTTAAAGTTTGGGACGTCTAAGCAAAAAAACTATGGTATATGTTATAACTATATGGCGAATGCATTAACACCTCCCAGCCAAAGGTCTCTGAATTTTTAATGAGAGATAATATATTTGTGTGGTCTAGCGTTGTCGTGATGAATTACCACACCCTTTGTATTGATCAATCCCAGCCACTTACTCTCAGCTTCTTGCTTTATTCTCATCAGTTGTTGGCTGCAGAGATCTGGATCCGAGAGGGGAGGGGGTTAAAAAAATTCAAATAGATCATGTAGCATCAGTACGTTCCATAATAAGAATACTCTACTCTAGTTAACAGATATTGTGAATTTGGGTATTTCTCTTTTTACACTCACGTTACGTTGTAACGAAATCCCTCTATAAGGATAAAATCCCTATCCCTTGAATTTGTTGTTAAGCGGTTACAATGTAATTTAAAAAAAGACTAAGCAAATAATATTGACCTTCGTATGAGTATGTGTACGAAAAAAACAATTTTATTTATTCCCACGCGGACGAAGTAGCGGAAATAGCTAGTCATTTAAATAAAAATAATATCACAATAAATATGTTTTTCAAAGCAAAATTGGTTTGTTGTGTTTGACATTATACGTCAAATTGTCAATGTTTAGTTCTGTTCTAATTTTGCACACAGTTTATAATATTCGTAGTCCGATTATGAACAGACGAATTTCACAATCGGTTTGTGACATTATATACCATGTCCTGCCAATAGTGCAGAATAAAAGGCGCCAGGGCCGAGCAAAATAAGATCCATAATCTTTACTTACTTCTTTAGCTGATTGGAAACCGTGTGTTTTATTTGTGCTTTATATCTGCTACTTGCTACTGTAACCTATCATTTCCACTTATTTACGCTACAAATAAGACCATTTCTTAGGAACACTGATTTTCAATATAAATAAATGAATGTACAAGAGTAAGTAAACAAACATCATTTATGCTTCCCTCATTTCTGTTCCGATTCTAATTGCGAACATTGATTTAGTACCAAAACCTATTATTTGCTTTTTAAACCTAAATAAATACGTAAATAAATGTATTTTGACACAAATTTCGATATTAAGAATTTTTACAGAGCTTACACAAAAAATTATTAAATCGGGAAAAAAAGATGGAATTAGAGAGGAAGAGAAACAGTATTAGGGACAGTATTCATATTTCGCTTGAAAGTAAAGTAATACGTAAATTTTTAACTCCCATGGATTCGAAAACAACTCCGTAAAATTGTAAAATATTAATAATAATATGTTTACGCTATAAACTACAAATAGGTTCCAGCTACCGGTAAAAGCATTTAACACCTTGCTACAAACGGACGAAAAGATAACAAGGTGTTTTTAAACAACGCCGTTGTGCAGGCGTAGCTGTCACGTCGTCAGAGGCTCCTTAAATAAAATACACCGTTCAGATAACAGCCTGCCATATCAGGCAAATGTTTTTAATACTACTTTGGGCATTGTTTAGCATTTTACTTTGAATCAAACAGTCCTAACCCCGGTTGGTAACCCCTGGTTTCTTAACTTTTTTGATTACAAATAGCTATTCGCTTACATCTCTCCTTCTTGTATTCAGTATAAAAGCTGACAAAAAGGGCTTTGGTCCTTTTTTCTTATTGTGGAAAGAAAAAATAACAAGAAAGTTTACCCGAAACCTTAATTGGGTTCGAGTCGAATGCTTCCCTATGCCGGGGAATACCCTAAAGTGAAATAAACAATGGCTAATATGGGTATTCCTATCTTATACTAGGGTAGTAGAAGCATTAAAATCCAGAGGTTTTCCCTTAACGAATTTATATTTATATTCTACTTTATTATCGCATGAAATAAGCTTATTAGCCATACTAGAATCTACAAAAGGTGTTTCCGCAGGTACAGTTAATAAGATAAAACACATAATAAATGTTTTTGTTACATTTGTAGTGCGAGCGTGTGAGCGAACTAGTCACATGCGAGCAGACTTAAGTAGCCGACTTGAATTCATGCGGTCTAAATCCAGCGGCCATCACAATGCATCAGAGCTACAACGAAGTGAAGGGCGCTTGGAATTCTCGGATTATTTTAACTTGTCTTTTTCAATGTCAGCGTTTAAAATAATTGCATCACAATTTTAAAATGCGAGGCTTTTGCTTTTAAGAAGGTTTAAAGCGTCGAGATTATTTCCTGGAAATCAAGACGCAGTTATTACTTTTGCATTTATGTATACTATATCCTTTTTGGACTTTATCTATACATAATTAGTAAATATTTGAATACTATAATTTATAAATGTCTGGCAAACTTAATTAATAAGTAATAAAAATATAAATTTATTAATTATAAATTCTTTCAATTCGTCAAATCCGCTCCACAAGGTCATGTAAAAGATGTTATTTGTCATCAGCAACTTCGTAGCGTCATATCGACTCACTATTTATAGATTTATTCTTAAATTAATGTACAGAATAACTTGTAATTAATAATTGTATAGTTAAGTAAACGGCGGAGTGTAATTTCATTCCAGCAATCCGCAATTACCGCTTCACCGAGGGCTAGATCCCTGCAACAATATTACGAAATTTGCAGCTTCGTTCAAAATAACAAGTAATTGATTCTGAGAACATTGCCAGATAACTTATAATAGTTACAGTTTACGGATATTATTTACCTGTAATATATTTTGGTAAGACAAGAGACATAGAACAAATTAACACAACTATGTATCAACATTATATAAAACATAATTTATTGTATATACTTGTATTTTGCTATTTCTTCGTTTAACAAATCCTTTAAAGTGCATGAAACAGCACACCTCTCTTGCTTCTTCTAAATTCTTCTTTCTTCTTCTTCTATTTTCATAGTATATTGAATAAACGGAGCTGCAATGTGATACGTGTGTTCTTATAATATCACTGCTCTAAAATACTGTAATGAGCGATCGATTACGTACAATCGGAACAGTTCATTGTCCACGC
>JWHW01027266.1:582137-596133 GCA_000931545.1 Papilio glaucus
ATGCGCGTGTGTATTCTAAATCTATACGTATTTTACATATATTTTTGAAGTGAAAACTTCGTCGCATTAGACTATATTTGGTAGGGGAAAATATTGTATATCCGGAAGATAGACATGCAACATGCTTATTTGAATTTGGAACAGTTTCGACGAACTTTTTTTCATTTATTTTTCTTGTAATCAATTTTGAATTTTATTGCTAAGGAACAAGGGTTTATTTTGTTGATTATTTATTTAATTTTGAACTATTGTCGCGCCTTCCCAACTGTTTGAAGGTTTCATTTCTGTCAGCAGTCCTTATGACTGCCTGTGTTTTTATAAAAGGCTTCTTCTATAAATATTAGATGTTGATTGCAATCGATTCACCTAAAATTAAGTGAAAGCCACCCATAGGCATCGGAAACAAATCTCAAGCAAGATAGCTCTAGCTAATGAATAGGAAGGATAAACAGAAAAAAATTACTTTTATTTTTCTATCCACCGCCTCTTCCATGAAATCATCTTCCCCTTTCCATTCTTTTCTTTTTATAAAAGTGAAAGGATCAGAATTAGGCCTCTGGTACCTCACTCATCACGCAGCATCAGAAATACTTCTACTTCACGCCAGATATTTTGAACTAATTATGACTAAAAGTCTAATTGTAAATTAAAATTTTAATTACAAATTTGTACACTTATTCTTATAAACGGAAAAAACCACTACCTAGTTAATAGACGGAAATATTACAGATATATTGCCGCCTGAGCCGACGTACGACAATTTATCCAACATATTATTGTTATAAAAAAAGATAAACGTTACATCATTAATTTGAACGCGAACATGGTTATGCACTTCTCTATGACGGCCGGTCATGACCCTATGTAATGAAATATACGACAAACGAAAAAATGATGAACGAGATTTTATAGTAACAATAGCGACTATAAATAGCTGCACGCGATACTCGGCGCGGTTGTGTAACACAAAAAGATGGTCATAGACTATAGAGCTCCCGTGCACAAGTCGTATGACGTTTGAAATAGTATATTTTTATTATATATTCCAACAGCGCTTGATTGTGTTAAAATTAGCTCCGTACATCAATATAACGAATAACTAAAAATAAATTATCATAATTAAAATCCTAGAAACCTAACTTGGATCAGATACTGGCGGTATGAATGGTGCACATAATATGTGTTCACATCATTCGTACTGCCAGCGTGCATTAGGTATGTAAGCCTTATTATTCTTCACTCTTGAATTAATATAACCTCAACAGAGTATAAAAATATTTAAAATAGCTTTATATACTATATTTTTGTCGTAGTGTACCTATAATAGTAAACAAAAATTTCTGTATTTCTAATAAAATCAAACCTCGTTCCTTTAAAATTCTATTGTTTATTAACAATTTGTTTGTAGTGCCTTAGATCCATCAAACCAATATTAAGATCTGGGTGAAGCTGAAACTTATATTGTTGGTTGTGGCAAGATTAAAAATAGCGTCATAAGGGAAAAGTGTGGATTACAAGTGGACGTTATGACTAGAATGGGGAAAGGTATGCTTCGGTGGTTCGGGAATGTTGAAAGGATAAATAAAGAGAGATTAACGAAACAAATTTATGTTGCAAAAGTGAGTGTCAGTGATGGTAGGGGACGCCCTAGTAGAACTTATTTCGATCAGATTACCTTACTAAAAAGGGCGATATAACGAGTACCCGTAACCGACGAGCATATGTGCGTAAATTTATGAATGTAGAAGCTAAAGAGGTGTGCCAGGATTGCACCAAATGGAAATTCATGATCTCTTCCTACCCCTCTGGTTTACGGGCGTGAGCGCATATTTATATTTGTTAAGCTATATCCTCTTCGCGTTATACGATCACCTTGGGAAATTATATCGCTGCAAGAATAAATGTATGTTAATGTGATTAGAGATTAATGATAGGCAATGCTTGTCGGTTTGCTTTACCTTCCGTATTTAAAATAGCGTTATAAAGAGGTGTACCTTCACTAAGTCAAAGGTTACGTGTGATGATAATGAATTAGGTGGCAGAAATAGATAATAAATCATAAAATAATAATATTCCATGGTACATTGCACACAATTCTAATTAATATTTGAAAATTGTTACTTTATTTTTAAGTTTAATTATTTAAACAGTTCCTACGAAATAGTCAGCAAAATATTGCTTGATTATCCCACGTGATGGTAAGAAGAGGTGCATTCATGTCAAGAGTTTTAAAATCAGTTTTTATAAGCATACAATAGATCAGCTACAGTACACAACGTGAACTGAGCTTTATTACAATCAGCCTCATAGTATCAAAGTAGTTGATAAGGTTGTTGTTGACAAGGTTGATTATTATCTCTTAATTATTTGACTTTTCGATTAAATCACTACTACTCATTTATTTTCAATAATTTAGTTGACAATGATATTGCCGTGTCATAACAATGGCTTACAGATGATGGTTTGGTCTGTTAATAATCAATTATATCATACTGATTTGTCAGTGGTCTATACGCCAACACAATTATGTCATTGCGACATCATTTAAGGCAGAATTGAGTGCCAGAACAATTAATCTGTAAGCCGAAAGCTTTTTCAAAAGGCTGACCACCAGAGCAAAAAATGAAAAATCGTCATGATTCTTCCTTGTGTATGACAATCAGGTACGCAGGAAAACGCCCGAAGTCGATTGGCTTCAGTGAAGTCGTTAAGTCGACCCTGAGTTAAATATGTTCTGGGTAAGACACAAGGCGAAAGTTAAAAATATATCCCAGAATTTGTAAGAATGTAAACAGTTATACTCTTTGTAGCTAGTACAATGATTGTAGCGAACAGGTGAGCTGTTTTTTTTTTCTTTGTCATCATATAGTAACATATCAGTGCCTTATTGCAGGCATCATATATGTACATTTTAATTGTATTTGTCATATCATCCGATAATATCGTAATAATTAATAATTCCTAACAATGACCTCACACAACAAATATGGACGTTAATGGGTGGACAAATCACATGGGAAAAATGTTTATATCAGAAACGGAAACGTGCGAGTATTGTAACACATTACGCCGCACTGGGCTTTGTATTAATCACGAACAACTAACGGTCAATGAAATATACGTTCAAGATGATTTACTAAACAACAGCTTCCGTCTACGAGCCGCTCCATTGCTTTGAATGACAAATGTTCATCTGTTAATACGAACTTGTTTATTGGAATTACGCATAAACACTTGAATATTTGATAAAGCGTATTATTTTTAGTAAGGTCATGGATTATTGCAAAGTAGAGTAGTGGAGAGAACGACTTTAAAGAGTTCAAAAGTTTGAAAAGGATACGGAAAATAAAATTATTAAAACCTAAAACGACATGATGCATCGAACGTCAAAATGCGCCGCGTCTTATATCATAGTCGGAGAGATTTCACTTTGTTGTTAAACAAAATTACGTTACGTAACTGTGTAAAGTATTCACTAACATCACATTGCGTTTTTACTTCCTCAATACTCTATAAAATATAGCCTACATACAAGTACCGAACAGTATTAATCTATACAACTATTTTTACACATTTAATAACCCAGACATTTTCTATTGTCACGAAATTTATTGTCAATCAAAATTGACAAACAATTTACATTTGACATAAAATATATCACGTTTTTAAAGTAATCATCGTATATAAAAGCAAAAACATTGTGCATTATAATCAAATTCTAATGTGATTTATTTAAAAAGCTTTATGCTAATTCATTCGACAAAAAACAAAGATCAGTGAGTAAGTCCGCTAAATGATATTGTCGGCGGTATGCAAGCGATTGCAAGATTATGAATAAAAAATATGATCATAAAGCGTGTTGTGAGTTCGCGTTGTTTGGAATTAACGCATCGGTCAGTGTCCATTCGCACCGCGCAGGCGTTTATAAGAGCCGTGTCAGGAGGTCATCGACTGACTCCCAATCGCCATGACATCAGTTTCACTACTTAGGATTACAAAATACTTACTCTCACTCACGTAACTGCACAACGAGCTAGCTTGTACAATATTCCATTTATAAATCTTATCTTCGCACTAAAGCTTCGGTTCATCGTCACATTTATTTATGAATATTCTTCGATTTTTATTACGTATTGCCACATACAAAATATTGCGTTTAAACTATTTAGCTTTATCATTTAAATAGATAAACTATTTTATGGTAATAGGCGACAAACGACAAAGCAGTTCACCTAGTGCTAATTGATCGCCGCTAGCAACCTGTTGATTTAGAGGCTTTATGTAGGAACAGGAACGAAGGTAGGGAAGAAAAGGGAGGATCCGATCGGAACTGGGACTGAACCTCTCACCCCTGAAATCTTATCGGGCCGGACCAGTGCGACAATAGTATATTCAGCATTTTTTAAAATCTCAGTGCAACGCTGCGTTTACACATGTTACATCGAGTAATGAGATGATACATTTTGTGAATGCAAACATTTTACAACCTACGTAAGAATAAAACACTTTACCAAATATAAACACTCCAGATACCAATTTATAAATTAAGAACTATGAAGGTTTTACAGAAAAAAACAATTTTTTTGTATTTAATTTTTAAGATAAAAACACTGTTTTATTCCTATTAAAATGAAAGATTAAAAGTAGAATTTATTTAATCAGTTTATGAAAAAGTATTTTATTTTTAACATAATTAAACCTAGTTAACATATAAGTTAAAGCTGCCGAAATTATCAAAAGCAAGTCTTGAGGCAACAGCTTCATCACAAGCTGACTGTAGACTAGTCATTAATCTGTGGCCACAAGGCGCACATCATTCGTTGAACTAATTTACATTTTTAAATCTTACGCAGCGGATCCATTATCAGTTTTCGAGCACATAACAGATTCATCTCAATCATTGCGAAAATGCCTTAAGACTGGTGTAATCATCGAAACAGGTTTTTGTATATTTAATGTATTTTATCAAATTTTAAGACAAAATAAATACAGTGCTTAAGAAATAATGACAGACATTAATATTGAAGAAGATAGCGCTAGTGTTCCCGCCCCGGGCCGTTTTGTTTACGTGCAACATAATCATAGAATTTAAAAAGTAATCAATCCGTTTGTGGATTCTTTGCAATAGAGAATTGTTTCTTCAATGACTCGCAAAACCTCTCGTCGGCCAGCCAGTGTTACATTACGAAATTGTGTATTTATAGTAAACAGCGCTGTAATAAGTGTTTACTTTCTAAGATCTATAAAATTAAATGAAGTTAACACAGATTTCTGTAATAATGTACATTTTGGAATGCCAGTAACGTTAAATTTCATTTATATTATATACAAAATAGCAATAAGTTTGCTACCTGTGACTAAATGCAGAATAGCTTTGCAAATCTTCAATTGTCTTTGCGTCCGATAGACCGCATAACACTAATGCGGATATATTAGCGTATATTAGGGTCATGCACACGTGAGAACTTTTTTATTTAGTAATTTGCACAGTATATACTGGGTACCTTCAAGAGAAGACTGAATAGTCTCTTGCTAAACTAGTGCGTACCATCTTTTGACCACTAAGAACTTAACATCAGGTGGGATTGTAGTAAAACGCTAGTTTCTTCGTTATAAAAAAATAACACGTCAATTTTCCTTGTGACATAGTTCAATTATTCTAGACATTAAGAACAACAAGTAAGTTTACGATTGACTGTTCACGCCTTAAATCTCGTACGGGACTAAATTTGAATGTAGCACATTAATGATAATAATAATCACTTTTTACCCAATTTACAAAACCTTTATGAATTTTATATCAAAACCTTCCTCATAAATCATTCAGTCAGTTGGTAACCGTATGAAAACCTGTTCCTTAGATTTGAGGTTATCATATTAGCGTTCAGACATACGTGGTGAGGGAACTTTGTTTGACAATATGTAGTTATATTATTAAGAAAACAATAAATACGTTTTTTTAATAATATTTTCTGTGATTAGGTATGGTAACAGGTAAGTAATCTTACTAGTTCATAACTTGAACGATGACTCAAAAGTTTCTAATTTGTGACCGCAGCGTTATGCAAACCATCGACGTTACTTCTTAGAAAATTAGGCATAAAGAAGATATTGATTTAAAATGTACACATATAGTGAGTGAGTGTTAAGAGACTTACTTCCTTATACAGCATGTTATCGACATTTCTATGCTGACATTTTTTTGGAAAAAGGTAGAAAACGAGCAAGCGGTTAACAGGATATTAAGTGACCGCTACCCATGTACATTATCAACAAGCAAATGAGATGCAGATGCCCCTACCTTTAATAAACAGAGGAGAGGATTAACAGGAAAAAGGATATTTTCTTTTCCTATTATATTCATCCCCTCCCCCGTCTAATCCTCTTCCCTTTGCCAATTATCCTTATTAGAAAAGGATTGGAAGCGGAAGACGACTGACATTGGGCCCCCTGCACTTGAGTCATCAAACGAAACGCAGAAGCATACTTCTACTTTACGCCTGTCTTTTGTGAAGTTGTTGTATTTCACCGTCGTATGTCGCCCCATTCGTGCAACAGCTGTTGCTGCTACGGGCTCTACTGGCACTGTATACCAATATACTTATTAATATATCAGGGTTCTGGACAAATAATACTTTTTTTTTTTATTTTGCAATACTAAAATCTTTATAAAACTGCAATCTCAACAACGTTCGGGAAGTTGCGAGATACCTTCTCGTCCCAGCACATACCGTAGTGCCTCAAGTCGAAATTCCATGACCAGTGTGTGTTGCCAGCGATGAATTATGGAACTGAGATATTGTCACTCAAGGGGCAATGGCGGGAGGAAATCCTGGGAGTTTATCTGCGTGATCGCATCAGAAATGATATGATCCACAGCAGAACCAACGTGACTGACATTGCCCGAAAAATTACAAAACTTAAGTGGCAATGGGCCGGACACATTGCTCGCAGCACTCGATAGGGCTGAAAGGACCTGGAATGGCGGCCACGGTACGGTCGACGCAGCGTGGGTAGCTCACCCACAAGATGGACCGACGATCTGTTCTAAGTTGCGGGAGTACCTCGCAATTAATTTTCTCGTTAGTAGCATCTAAGCCAATTAAATGTAAAAATAAAGATACGTATTTATAACTTTTTCCATCACAGAAACGTAGAACTTGTGTTTTTATTAATTTCATTTCGAAATATTTGTTTGGACGACTATAACTTATAATTGATTAGAAAATTTTCGCAATACTTGAGATATATCTATGGTTTATTGTATAAATATGTTACAACATCAGAAGTTCGCGCTCGTCGATAATCATAAACGTATATGTCCACTACACGACCTCTGCCGTGATCGATTAATATGTTAATTTCATAATTTATTAAACAAGGACCAGTCTTGATATCCTCAAATAATCCTACACCGAACTACATTCAATTTATAGATTTGATACCTATTTCGTCAATGAATGCATTTATAATACTTAGATATTAAATGCACTATTTACATCAAAAGTTGAAAGACAAAGTTTTCGGTCTGTATGACCCCGTAGTTAGTGAAGTTAGAGCACTTACAATATGATCTCTTAAGAAGATAACTGCAAATGTAGTGTTGTGTATAGCAGGTGAACCACAAACCATCAAGTGGAAGTCTAGCCTTTCCTTCATCCACGTAGAGATTTCACATCCCGCTGCAGTTTCTTTTATCTTTACCATGAAGGGTGAATTTTCCCATCTCCTTGGTTGTGAAATACCACCATCGTGCGGTTTTTCCGCAGTTTCCTTCCTTACATTTTGTAGACTGATGTCTTTATTGGTTTTTCGTTTTCAAAAATTCCAAATCTGTACAGTTTGAAGCGTTCAAGAAAAGATCGAATTCCTTCCTTAAATTAAAGGTTGGCCAACACCTGCAAATCCTCGATGTTATGTAAGTTCACGGGCGACGGTGATCTCCTAACATCAGATGACATACAGCTCTTTTCCTTCTTATCCTATAAAAAATATTTTGTTGCCAAATTTATTTCTCACAAAAGCTTGTCATCGGAAGATTTTAAAAAGTTGGTACGCGCCGTCTGGTCTTAAATCCGGTTCTTCCACTTTTAGAAGTAGACCACTTAATCACTACAGCAATACTATTAAAAAATAATTAACGCTCTCGTGTCTATTTAAACCTGATCGAGAGAGACAAAATACCATCACTATTTATTTCTCACCGAGATTATCTCTAATTAACTGGGTCTCAGTGCAATATACTGAGAACAAACTGAAATGAATTATTATTTTTTTATAATGAATATTGCTTGACCACAATACCTGATGTTATGTTGCGAAGCGATCTAGAGATGGTAGGCACCAGGTTAGTGTCACACTATACATTTAAGCTGGAAATGCATTCCTGAACCCTGAAAGATTGTATTTCAGAAGGCATTCACTAGCAAGCACATCCAGGATTTCTATTCTGGGTTTGGTAGGAAAAGCATGCTAGTAGAGTTAATACCGTTGAGATGCGATCCTTAAGAAGTATGTTAGGCGTGACATTGAATGATAGGATTAAAAATAGCATTATAAGGGAAAAGTGTGGCTTAAAAGTGGATGTTGTGACTAGAATTGAGAAAGGTATGCTTCGGCGGTACGGTCATGTTGAAAGGATGAACGAAGAGAGAATAACGAAACAAATTTATTTTGCAAAAGTGAGTGGCAGTGTTGGTAGGGGACGCCCTACGAGAATGTATACCGATCAGATTAGTGGCTTACTAAAAAAAGGCGATATAAGTAGCACCTATAACTGACGAGCATGCATGCGTAGATGTATGAATATAGAAGAAGTGAGAGAGGTGTGCAAGGATCACGCCAAATGGAAGTCCATAATCTCTGCCTACACCTCTAGGTTACAGGCGTGAGCGAATATTTATTTATTTCTTCAATTTCATTTCTAACGGAGGTTAGACGCAATTACAATCACGCTTTGGATTATGACGGTATTCTTTTTTATTAACATTTCCAAAATGTGACATTACCATAACTAAAGTTCTTCTCAATATTTGAACATTTATCTTGGCTTATCTTGAAATCATATCAACACATTAAAGATATCTTGATTAAAATACTTTTTGTCTTATCAATTATCTTTCTATCATTTCCTTTTTATATGTGACATAACAAACCAAACTTCCTTAACGAAAAGTGATGGATTTTTTTATTAGGCATTATCTAAAAAAAATTTGATTTCTATTGTTAGCTAAGTATGTATGTACTTTATATATTGCAAAAAAGTTTTCTCAACAACAAAAAGGGGACTTTTCGTTCTATAAAAGTGCCATACATGGCTTGAACGACAAAGAAGTAAAAAAACAAGAGTTAAGTTAATACATGGGTATAATTTATGCGCCTAAGAATCACAATTTGGTGTAAAGACGTGTTTAGCATATTCTAAATGTATCAAATAAATCACTAACTAGATAAGCGTATGACCGTCAACGACAAAATGTATATTATCATTTACCAAAGAAATATTATGCGGTCAGCGTCGGTGAGCCGGTTACCGCGTGTCGTTGTTTTAAACATCCGCCTAAGTTAATATTTGATAGTTTAATCAATTAGTCTTCGAATTTTAAATATGTTTTACATTAATTTAAATACGGCTATACAAGAATACATCGTGTAGCTCAGACCGGTACAAGATGATGTAAAAGGCACGAAAGAATCAGATATCAAGATACCAACCTTAAAACCGTATATTCTGATGAATTATTTAATTGGCTTAGACCAAGGTTGAAATGGTCACTATTATCGAAAAGAGTTTCAGATGAGATGGTAACAAAAAGACAAGGTAGATAACAATGAGAAGGTTAATAAAGGATGTGACTTCAATATCTCTCTATCACCTTTACAAAAACATGTTCATCATTTATGAGAATCTAATTGTGCAGCAAAGGAGAAATATCAATATGAATTAAAATCCTTATTATGAATCCACGATGTAAGAGCTTTGAGGCCCAACAGTGGAAAAAATATAAAAGCGCTAAAAATTATATAACAGCGTGACCTTTTCAGTTGTATGGCCTTAAAACGATAATACAGTTTTGAAAAAATAAACGCCGGATAAATATGTACATGACTGATACATACATCTATTAAATAAAACTTGATGACTTCGTATATGATCCTGATTGCAACAAAAACCATTGCTAAAAGTTACAGGCGTCTGAATTAGCAAGAGATCACTATAACAAGTTATCCTTGATACCTTACAAAAAACACCTTTAAAAATTGTACAAATAAACAATGACCTCATGTTACACATTTATAAACTGTAATTTTATACTTCAAAGTTACAAAAATACAGCCGTGTGCAATAAAACATACAAAAAAACATCGCGTATATACACCTATAAATCTATAACTTTATCCTTGAGCATGATAAAAACATTCTCGTCTAGACAAAGCAAGATTTAAAATTATATCATTAAATCTTTTGTTGCATACCGTTTCAAATTATGACTTTACCAATACCTGACTCCGAAACTTCGGGTTCCCGCGGGGGGCGGCGGCCATGTGTAGGCAGATCACTCTCATAATCACGCGACAAGCTTCCATATTTATTTAACCGGTGCCAAGTGACTTACCGGTTTCTCACGAGTGGGCCGCTACTGGTTCTTATGTTAATTTGAATAGAATCTATACTTACCACGTTAGTCTAAGACCCATTTCTTCCGAGCAAGTGATCTTTAGCTACTATTTATTTTGCATGCAACACTTACAATTAAGGAGTTTTTTTTTACTTTAAGCAGTAACCTGAAATAAAAATACGATATAATACATAATTCCCTTTTACTAAAAGAAACAGTGCAACCTTGAGGCGAAGAGATTCCGGGTTCGGTCTTCAGCCGACAACCGCTCGCCACTTATCTTGCACTATACATGTTGCGCAAAATATAATTTGTGACTGCATCATAAAAAAATAAAAAGCTACATACTCTTTACGAAAGAAGTTAATAAAATTTGCTAAGGATATGAGGAGAAATCTGATTGAGAGTTTTAGAGATGCTTCTGCAAGAAACGAACAATTTGTTTGATAGACTCCGGACAATTTTTAGGATGTTCCGGGTATGAAATGAGTTCGTCGTTAATAACTTTTTGAACTGAAGTTTTTTTTTCAGTAAACTAACTCATCCATTCTTTGCTGTTGAAACTATTATGTGTAGCGTTAACAGCAATACACTTAAACAATGGTATAAAAAGAAATGCGAAGAAGCGATTTTCTCTAATTTTCTTTAACATTGATTTCATTTTATTCCATATAAAACGCAAAACATGTATAAAAATAAAAATGAAACCTTTTTTATGGTCTCAGTCAGTCAACACGAGTGTCCTTGCGCATTCACTTTAACAGGTTTCTGTTGCATGCCGCTTGTGCCTGTTCCGAGACATCAGACGAATATCGGCAACGAATTTTGTATGGCGATATATGACACTATCGTGAGTTCTATTCTCGAATAGATTGTTGCAAAATCGCTGACGATCAGGGTCACTGACGCACGGTCCAATCGCGTGCATCTATCGGTTCATAATTTTATTTAAGTATTTCAACTAGGTGCATATTCTAGATAACAATATAAATATATAACTACCTCTACATTTTTATAAAACGTTCGATTTAAGTTTTACCACATATTTCAGCAAATTGCATAATGTTGGTATCCACAATATTCGCATATTCTCTTTGATTATTGTCAGAAATACGATCTATCTACAAATATCAGAATGGATCAGTAATATTCGTGAATAAAATAAAAAAACAGCAACACACGTTAAAACGCAATTCATCAATGTTAATTTGTTATTAAATAGCTAATTATAAAAGCTCATATGAACAATACATCTAAAATTCACGATGATTTGGTCAAACGTCCCTTTACTGTTCCAATATACTAACTATTTTCTGTTGTTGTTTTGTGATTCCCTCATTTGACAGGCCGATTGGCGTGGTTAGTAAGATACTTACTTTTCAATCCGCAGGTCGTGGGTTCGATTCTCACCCAGGACAGACATTTGTGTGCACGAACATGTCTGTTTGTCCTGAGTCTGGGTTATCTATTTAGGTATATATTAATAAAAGAAAAGTAGTATATGTAGTATATCAATTCTCTGGTTCCCATAGTACACGCTCTGCTTCGTATGGGATCAGATGGTCGTGTCTGAATAATGTCCCAGGATGTTATTATTGTTTTTTTTGGTGGAAATTTTGTCTTCGTCTGATTGACTATAAATATATACAATACATACAAAATTAAAATATATACCAACAATGAATACTATAATATATAAGATAAATTAATAAATATATGTAATATACAAAATATATCAATACACAAATAAATAAATTCCAACCAGACGGGATTCCCGCGGCAGCTGAGACCAGAAGGCCGAGGGTTAGGGGAAAAGCCAGAAAAACCGGGGGACAATTCAGGCGATGTCGAGAAGCACCGCTTTCTGCATTTGAGTTCGGAGCACACCGCCCCAGAGGCCCAGTCGCCTCATGTATCCGGAGAGGCTAATTGGTATCAACCCGTTTGCAGAAACGACTATTGGGATAATATCAGTCGAGAAACCATCTCACATGTCGGTCACTTCGTGCGCCAGGCTAAGATATTTTCTCTTTTTCTCAGTATAAGCATTCGCGAGGTTCTCATCATATGGGATGGTTAGGTCGACCAAAAATGCCCCGGACTGTGCCCAATCCATCAGCGCGATGTCAGGCTTATTCGCAAGAACAGTCTTGTCCGTTATGATGGGTCGGTCCCGGTAGAGCATAGCACGGTTATTTTCGAGCACGGCTTCCGGCACGTACTTCCATCAGTATTACATCCAGGAGACCATACTTCAGAGCGAGTTCCTGATAGACAATCCTGGCTACTAGGTTGTCTGTGCAGATACTCAGTATACGAAAGCGCCGAACAATCGGAGATAACATGCCTAAGTGACTCACCGGCGATGTCGATGGTGTCGTCCTTTAGGATGTTTCTCTGATAATTGTTGGTCTTAATAACCTGATCTTGTATCGCACAGAAAAAACCCTCGGTTTCTCCGAAGAGATCACCGAAGCGTAGCCAGTGGAGGGAAGCAATGGTGTCTACGAAAGGCTCATGTATAGCCTAGTTATTATTATAATTCAAAACCTTGACATGCGACGACTAAAACACGTCAAGAATTACCATCGGATGATCTTTTTGCCAATCTATAATTGCAATAAAATACTAAATATTTTATGAACAATGGTGTACTAGACGACTACATTAAAGTAAACATTACACAGAAATTTGCTAAAATATTTTATTAAGTTTCAGCAATATACAATAATAAGTTAAATAATGAGTAAGGCAATCACGTGATGTTTGATGCAACTATTAATGACTGACAATAAGTTAAATATCATTAGACACAAGCAGTAAGCATACTTTGAGATTAACAGTCTAATTCTTCTATAAAATCATTAACAATTTCTTTGGGATTAAAGGACAAAACAACTACATTTATTAAATTTGCTCATCTCCAGTAGTATCATTATTATCAGCTAGTGGCAACGACTCAGATGGAGTTTTCGAGATAGAATTCTGGATTGTCATATTACTACTATCTTCAACATCAGTCTCCAAATGCTTGGCAGAAGTTATATCCGTAGAAGTATGTTCGATAGCACTATTTGATTTTGATTTGGCTTCATTAGCCTCAGGTACAGTTTGCACTACTAAGTTTGGTACTTCTATAGATATAACTTCATTCTCGCTTTCTTTAAGTGACTCGGGCAACTTATTTTCTTCGAGTGGTCTAAATATCTCTTGAAGTGAAGAAACTTTCTTTTCCGTTGGAATAATCCTATTGAGATACAATAAAATATCAGACAGCGATACAATTCCTATCAATTTATCATCCTTATTTACTAGTAATAATCGATGACTTTCGGTTCTAACTATAACTTCTAAGGCCTCATACAGAGTAATACTTG
>JWHW01027266.1:596250-616403 GCA_000931545.1 Papilio glaucus
TAAACGTCAATAAGAGTGCCATTGTCATCTAAAATAGGTAAAGCAGACACATCTTTTTCTAATAACAATTTAAACGCTTCTTTAATACTAGTGCTTTCGGTTACAGATAAGATCTCATCATAAGTACCAATTTTTAAGTCCACTAATGTTCTTTGAAAAAAAGTTAATTCAGGAAATTCATTTAAGTAAACAAACAAAAATCTTAAAATTCTTTTGTGAGATAAGATGTACAAAACATCTCCAGAAAATGGATCGATCATTAAAAGACGATGGACACGGTTCTTGTTCAATAAATTGATGGCTTCGTGCAACGATTGATCCGGTCCCACAGCGCATAACGGTTTTCGTGTAGATCGTAAGATTTTTTTCCAAGTATGAAGTGTATGACGTTCCAAATCCTCCATAGACAAATTTTCAGAGTCAAGATGTAGAAGAATTCTTATAAAATCAGTAACTGTAATCATACCCACTAACATTTTCTTATTAGCATCCCAAAGAGGCGCTGATCGAATACCATGAGATACTAGTGTAAGAAAAGTTTTTTTTACTGAGAATTGAGTGTCGAATATAATGACTTTTGCTGATTTTGGTAGTATTTCGTAACATTTGTGGTATTTGAAAAAATTCAATAAAAGTCTAGTTTTATCTCGTCCTCCAATAGATATTTGTACGATGGATAAATAAGGATCATACTTAGGTAAGCCTCTTACTTCTCGAAATAGCTGCTTGGCCTGTGCTGGTTCAAGTGAAGCATATGAATTTTTATGGTAAGTTGGCGAAGTTGTTTCTATTGAAGAGCGACGGATTTGTTTAGTAATTTTCTTTTTCGTGGTATCAGCAGGTGATTGGTTTGGTTCTGTGTGTGGTTTGTTTCTAAAAATATCCATCACCCTTGTTATTGGACCGAATTTCCGAGATGAAGCACCTGTCACAGTGTGGTAATATTTTTTATGAGAATCTTTGGAATCTACATGTTTTTCTTCTTTTGACGATTCGTCGGTGTCAGTCGACTTGGAAGTAGAAGGTTTCACATTTTGAATAATAGCTTGATGTTTCTTCGAATCACTTTTTCTTCTTAATCGAAATATATCAAAAATGGAGCTTCGTGGACTAGAAGAGGTACCATGAAAAGTTTCGTATTCTTTTTTGTTCGAATCGCTTTCAGCACTTGAAGGTCTGGAAGATTCTAAAGGCTTATCTTTAAAAATTGATCGCACATGTGGTCGTTGGGATTCAACCCCTCGTGTGCCGAAGTGTATAGTGTGTACATTGGTGTTTGGTAGCTTTTCAGGCGTACTTTCCTTTTCATCAGATGACGATAACGTAGTGACAACAAATTTCTTCTTCTCGCCGACCACTGTTTGACCATCTTTTTGTGTCTCCGATTGATTCCTTTTCTTCCTATGTTTTTGCTTATTTTTTCCATGTGTTGAAAGAGACTCCGGTGTTGCAGATTCATTTTCTAAAATTGGATCCATATCCAAATAATACTATACTTAAAAAAACGTTGTATACCTCTTTCATGTATCATTATCCGGACGAGTAGATCATGACACCTGAAAATAAAAACAATAAGAAGGTTATTGACTTTTTATTAGTGTCCTTGATTTAATATATATGCCTGCCTGAATGTATAATTAGATCAGTATAACATAAACAAGTTCCATTACACCCCATTAATAGATATTATAGTATTTAGGGGTTCTATAATCATGTTAATAATGATCAATTGAGCATGACAGGAAAATGGTAGCGTAAAGGGAATCCCAAAAGTAAGTGTAACAACTACCGGTAAAAGACGCTCCACATTATTTTGACCAAAATTGAAGAACTAAAAACCTACTACTTATTAAGAGTAATTGGAAGTTACGGACATAATCTACGACATGATAGGCAAGTAGCCCCTTTGACACTATTTCTTGCACAATCCTGGTATACGTAAATAAAATAGGCTGATATTTTAAACTATAGATATTTTACTCATACAAAATCACCGGTCAAAGTGTTCTAAAGACATGACAGCAACATTCACATGTCAAATGGTGTAAAAGGGATAGCGTAATTATAATATTAAGAAAAAAGGCAACAGTTATTGCGCTCACGCCCATAACTAAGAGGTAGGATTTCCATTTGGCGCGATCCTGGCACACGTCTCTCGCTTATACATTCATACGTCTACGCATACATGCTCGTCGGTAATGGAGGCTCCTTACATCGCCATTTTTTAGTAATCTGATCGATATAAGTTCTCCTAGGGCGTCCCCTAACAACACTACCACTCACTTTTGCAACACAAATTTGTTTCTTTATTCTTTCTTCATCCATCCTTTCAACATGCCGAACCTCCTACGCATGCCTTTCTCAATTCTAGTCACAACATCAACCTTTAGTCCACACTTTTCCCTTATAGCCTATGTGTAATCTGCCAAATAATATATATAAACCTGCCAAACCTAGCTCTCACTTCCATAAATTAAAGTGGAGACTAGTACAGCATTGTGTATTGCCAGACGAACCTTCGTAGACACATTCTGACTCCTCACTACTATATCTATTCACTAAGCATAAATGTAAACACATGATGTAAGCTAAAGAAAAAGCGTCCCAATTGGGTCGCTTATGAGTCTTCATTTTTCAACCGCAAATGGCATATCTACTACTTTTTGATTTTATAATATCATTGTACAATTTAGTCTGCATTCGTAAAAGCTGTGCCAATCTATCTTAGGGTACACTTAAACAGCACAACGAGCCAATAAAACGTAAAAGTATTTAAATTTAAACTTAAATAATACATAATTATGACTAACGTAATAAAATAATAGAATAAATCGGTACCACAGGTTATGTTGTTGCTACGCAACGCGATGAGGTAACGTTATGCAGCATTTTAATGCACCATTTTTGATATTCACTGAAGGATATTAGTATCATAACACAAAAACTATACAAGTGACAAAACCGACGGTATATTTTCAGTATTTATTATTCCAGTACATCAGAACTACACGAATGCGTCAATTTTAAGTCATATAAGAGGTTATCGTAACAAATCAATACTGAAGTGGGGTTGAGGACGTCGTCATTTGTACAAAGTAGCTAAATTGAACATACCTGGCTTGTAACGACTAATCATCTTCTTTCAAATAATAACTACAAAGTATTCATACAAAAGATAAGTTGTAACAAACTAAATATTTTAAAATTAAGACATTACACTACGGTCGCGGAATATTCACGCTGGCGGGGAACGCCATGTTGGTATACGATAGAAAGATTTTCCACGACATCTATCGGTGGGTGGGTGAGATTACTGGAAAAGAAAACTTCATAGCCAAAACTTACCGAATCAATAGACAAATTTGAACACTATTTTATTTTTAAACATAAGCCTTAATTAAATCACATTTTGTTTTTTTGATTTTAATTGTGTTTTTAAAATCAAAAAACAAAATGAAATAATATGTGGTCTAATTAAGGTAAGGTAAGGCAAGGAAATTGAAAATTGAGAGATTGTCTATTGCCTGAAGCTGACAGAAATGAAAATGTTTTATTTTACTTTCACATAAACGTCAAATTCGACCTCATCGTGACGTAAATTTATTCTAATATAATCGAATCGAACTTCGAATTATTTTAAAAGCTCGTGTAAAGATTGTTTTGATGAAACAATATGTTTTTACATCATTAGAAGAAATGATAACTATTTATCAACGGTTTGAATAAAATAAAATTTTAATATTATTATGAGTATTATTAATTAACTAATTAGCCCAATAGTACTTACGTCGTTGTCGTAGGTTTATTTTATAGTTTATATTAGTTGTAGGTTTGATTGACGACTAATGTAATGTAGTTATCGTCTTTATAAAATTGCCAAGTGAACACCAGAATTAGGTTAAGTATTCTGGTTAATTTGTAAGAGAATACGATGAATACAATTGTAAAGAGAAAGAGAAGGAGAAAGCCAGAGATAAATTGAACTTAAAGGATCATTTTATTAAACATAGAAATTGTTCGATTCAACTAATCAATTATTTTATTTACCCGAATAGTACAGTACATTGAAACTTAACCAATTTTACGGATTTTACCGCATTTTTTACTGTATTTGTTAGTGAAATTCCGAATACTTCACAGCAGTCATAGGCACTGGGGGGAGTGCGATGTCTGGCATGACGTCCTGATGTCGTCGATTAAGTTGCTTGCGAAGTACCCTTTTTTTCATTTATTATTTTTGCTCAGATCCATCCATAATGGGCTCACAGTATCTTGAGATCTTGCAGTTGTATGCTTGGTTTGGGTTTTAATTTTATAACTCATAGGAATCCAAGCAGGTGGCAGCACCCAGAGCCGTCTTGTACCGTATCCTAACTATTAGTATGTACTTAAAGTTTCATTTAAGTTAAGATATAAATTGTTCGATTCAATATAAAAACAATTGTTACACTTTTTCGTTTAATAAAACCTTAAACTTATTCGTTCTCTAAAATCCAATTCACACTGGCCAAAAAGAAGTTTAACTTCGAAATAGTAAAAAAATATTTCCACGTGAGACTATCCCTTATCACTTAAGTTGTTAATCTTTGAAGAAATCAATGTTTATTTAATGGTAGTGATACGGACCACTCGCGCCAGAAATCAATTAGCAATTACACAACTAGTACCCCTTAAATATAAGGCACAGTTGAGAATGAAACAGCTACGCATCGGGTTCAACGTACTAATAGCGTTCCATATTTTTGTAGTTTTCCTAATTGACACACACTCACGTCACACAATTAACGGATGAGTGATAGAACTTTATGAAGACGCTGTCACGATATCAGCGGCTAGAGAATCGACATGCTACAATGATGGTTCTATTCTTCACTGAGACAAAATTCCTGTGTTTTTAAAAGTTAATTTAAGTTATGTTTGATTGAATTCAAATACTCTTTACAAATGGCAATAAGGCAAGTTTTGGATAGCGATTTCTATTTGATTAGATTAGACTTGATTTATTAAGAGGACATTTTTGAAGTATTTTTATGCATTTAAATTGATTTACAGACGTGACAATAATTAGAAGTAAAATGTCTCAATCTTAAAAGATGTGAGCTGTTGCAACCTTTAATACAACTGATAGATATTAATTTCCAACCGCTTTGAATCGAAATACCGTCTCAAGGTTGATAGGAGGCGATAGCTCAAACAGTTTTGCTACGGCTTAGGTACAACCCGTGGCAGGCATACTAGCTTGGTATCCAACATACAATACAAATCGTAGCTATAAATCGGGTAATAGGCAATTAGCATGAATGGCACAAGCACGTATCTAAATTTAGACGTGAAAACTTCTAGAATCTACACGCATGCGCGGGAAACCGTGACGCGATGTGTCGTCATCAATCCGCGACGTCAGCAACTCGCAGCACGGCTAACGGTGACGTAACGAGCGCGGGGAGAGGAAAGAACGACGATCGATACCTTGTGGTGTTAATAATAACATTCGATGAAAGCAGCGAAGCTCGAATAATGCCTATGCGGGAGTATAGGGCCTTTTAATATCACGGGTCGGTAGCTCACGCGTGAGACCCACTGGCACTATTTGTAACGAATACATAGGTCAGACGTTTATCTAGGAGTTAATAAGTTGTGACATTCTAACGTCTAGTTATGAGCGACGCGATGAGCCGTTGGACCGTAACGGATAGCTTTATACAATGCGTTAGATTTTTGATTGATAGGAGCGTACATAACAGGAAAAATTCTCACGGCAGTCAATTTTAAAATTTTCCGGCTTGGTTGATTCTGACACTTCAATTATAGTTTTACATGCCGAGCGAAAATAACTGACATTGTCTTTATAGAAGTGGGAGGCAAACGAGCAAGGGGGTAAATATTCTGTGATCGCGTTTTGCAACAAGCTTATGAGATGCAGATGTGTTCTCTACATTTAATGGACAGATAAAGGGATAAACAGAATAAGGATATTTCCTGATCTAATCCATCCCCTTCTCTCATCCGTATATTCCTCTTCCCCTTCCCATCCTTTCCTTATTATAAAAGGATGGAAAGGGGATGAGGACCGGAATAAGGCCACCAACATCTAACTCATCAGACAAAACGCTGAAATACTACTTCACACTTGTCTTCTGTGAGATCGTGGTATTCCAATGGTTGAGCCTGCACATTCGTGCAACAGATGTTGTTGTTGCGGGCTCTACCGCCGTTAAATCCTTATAATTCATTCATCTTCTTCAATAATCACTACGTTTTATCTATACAATTAATAGAAACTTGTTCGGCACGTACAAGAAATAGTATTTTAGAATTGTCGATTTAGTCGTCTGTCTACCACATTTAGGTTATACGGCCGTGAAATCTCTCAGCTTATATTATATGAGCCCTTTTACTTGTTTTTTATTTGTTTATGTTACCACGTGTCATTCATAAACGTGACACGTCACGAGACTCGTTTATAACGCACGCGACTACGGCGCATCTCGATTACTCTTCATTAACATTCTTCGTTTTTCCAAGGTTACAGTGTAATACAGTTAAATTTAATATCACACATTAGTATTGTAAATTGTATTAGCGGGACATTTGAAAATATATTTTTGTCAGAAATGAACCATCTTGTCTCACTAGACACCTATAAATTATGCCAATCACAACTAGGGGAAGACAGTGATTAGTGACCTGCTATCGCAAGCTATATGTACAACAGAATATAATCCATATTATGCTGATGTCATACCTACGATGGCCGCGGCAGTTGAATGCTACTCATTCAACACTATTCTGGATACCACTGCACGTGTAAAACGCGTCCGTTCCATGAAAGTGACCGATTCTATGAATATTATAAAATGATGAATGACAATCATAACTGCCTGTTTTTATTAAGTTAAGCCACAACTCCTTAATAATTTTAATACATTTTTGTGTATTACTAATACATACAATATTTGAACCTGATCGGAGTAATCAATCTTTATTGGCTTTTCACAGGACTTGATCGATCTCAATACTAACAATTGTTAGTAAAAGAGTAGTAAAAGTTTGATACCTAAAAGTAAAAAAAAACTTTTTTTGTGATATTTGGTATAATCAGACTTGGAGTCGATCTCCTGTGGTGCTATCCTAGCTGCTTATTAATATTTAAAAACATTATTGTCGCCTATTGAACGACTCATGCCCGCATTGTCATGTTACTATGTAAGTACTTAATTACGTTAGATACTATACTAATACTTTATTTCCGAACCGGATTGAGAAACTAACCACACGTGTACGTGTAAAACAATAAATTCTCCGTCGTAAAACACCTTCAATAAAAAAACCTCTAACCATACTGCGGTAGACGAAAATAGCTTTTCACCGAGATGTTTAAATTACAATTGCGACTGAGAATGAAATTATGGCCATGTATTGGAAACTGACCGTCAAATTGGATCAATTGGCTTGGATCAAACTGTCCCCAAAACTAACATATTTATGGAAATAAAGTACACCGAAACATCTAAACCTATGACATTACATCAAGCAATCTCCAAAGCTCGTTTGGGTCGTTCTTTGCTACAATTATCAACAACAAAATAGTTTGAATTTTTGTCTATAAAATATACATTTAGTATGTTTACATACTAATTATAATTTAGTAATTAACATTTAGTACTACTAGTTTACTACGGACTTTGTTTTATACGGTTATGCAATCACGATACGCCATGATACCGGCCTCTGTCGCCAAATACTTATGTAAATAATTTCTAAGACGTTTGCAATGTCTCGCTTTCCTTATAATATCAACGTGAATGATATTCGAGATACATTAATACCTATTTGTCATAAGTATACTGCAAGGAGGCGTAGTATTTGTATCATAATTTTAAGAAAAATGACGCACAGATCGAAACGGCTGTGAAGATTTCCGTTATTCGATTGAAGATAAAAATATGAGGCATGTGGAAGCAAAACCAGCAATACTTATTTTTAAGCCGACAGTTTGTGTTGAACATGTTTCCATTAAATTGTATTAATTAATATTTAATTATTAAATAAAGTAACTAACTTATACCTAATTTCATTGCAAGATATGATTGTCAAAAAAGTTATGTACCAAATAAAATAACTAACGTATACCTAATTTCATTGCAAGATATGATTGTAGAAAAAGTTATGTACCAAATAAAGTAACTAACTTATACCTAATTTCATTGCAAGATATGATTGTCGAAAAAGTTATGTACCAAATAAAGTAACTAACTTATACTAATTTCATTGCAAGATATGATTGTCGAAAAAGTTATGTACCAAATAAAGTAACTAACGTAAACCTAATTTCATTGCAAGATATGATTGTCGTAAACAAACAAACGTCATTTATCATACAAGACGGCCATTACACTTTTTATACTTTCATCGGAAATGTTGTAATTTTGTGGAAATCGTGAGACAAAGTGAAGTGGAATTGTGTAATATGGATAGCTAAAGTTATAATTTAATATGAGAAAAAGTTGTTTTTCGAAAATATTTTGGAATTTACGCATTGAAACGTAAAAACCTTTGTTTACAAAAATTACATAAATAAATAAATAAATAAATATGCGCTCACGCCCGTAACCCAGAGGGGTAGGCAGAGATCATGGATTTCCATTTGGCGCGATCCTGGCACACCTCTCTCGCTTTACATACTTTTTACATCTTGCTGTGAAACAAGGTATGTATAAGTACTCTTTAACGTCCATATGAATTTAAGACACGCAGAATCATTAATTGTATTTCAACACCGGTGAGTATAACGTATATCGCCTTCAATGAAATCGCCTATTAACAGCCTACTTTTATAATCAAGCATATATCAAGCAATAAGCAGACTTAATTCAAATTCAGACTTTTTCAAATCCTGAATTTAAAAATCAAATTCGAACGTTTACCAACTAATGGACATGAGAACGTTCGAACCATATTTTTAAAAACCTCAATTTGGTATGCAAAAGTCCGAATTTAACTGTCAAAATTATGATTTTGAGTTGCGAAAGTCCGAATTTGATCTTAAAAACATATATTATATCGAATGAACGTATAGTTTTAGTAACAATTTATCCCTGGTACTTCAAAACGATGTAGGGCTTGATTAAATATCCTACCATAAAGGAAACGAGATGCAGACACGAGAAAAGTTGAAAAAAATAGATTAGGTCAGCGTAAAAGTAACAAACAGTCTTACTTAACAATGCTCAGGCATCGCTATTAACTAGACAAACGTTTTCTTACTTCGAAACTAACTTGAAATCTAGTATTCACAAAATTAACACCCGCATTGCGAAACACCTGACTTTGTAGCTTGCACAGACTTACAAAGTCCGATATGCTAATGCTCGTTATGGGGACCCTTGCAACCTTCACATCAGATCCTAGTACTATATTCTCTTAAAGAAGATCGAAACAATTTATAAATACAGTGGTACCAGATTGTAACAAACAGTTTAAGTTCTTCTGATTTATAATAACAAAATGAAACTGAAAGAAAAAAATATTCGTAAAGTTTCCGGTTACCGAAAATAAATATAATTCGCCAATATTCTAAAAAATCTATTATTTTTATTTTTTATAACTTTAATTAGTTACTGATTCGATAATTTAAAAAATCTTATAAATTGTTAAATGAATATTAATTAAGATAAAGATATTAATTAAAATGAGATTAAGATATCGGATAGAGGACACTTGATGTTTGCGGACTACTCTAATCACAGTGAAGTAATCCGCCCGTCTTATGGATACTTGAGTGTACTTATCTACGTAATAGTTATTGATATCAGCTTATTCGGTACATTCGGAAATAGCATTTGAAAAACAGATATCACCGTTGTTTTAATTTGAAAACTGTTGTTTTTTTATTAATTTAGAATTAAAATTGATTAGTTATAAATTGATTACTAAATCTTATTAATCAAATAAGAAATAATTATACCTTTATCAATGTTAGGAACAATCTAAGCAATAAAAAAACTCGATGCCAACGTGTTTACAGAATAGCCATTAGAAATTTATTTATATAATTAAGTGTTGAAAGTTACTATTTTATATTTTGTTTCTAGAAAAGACGAAGGAATGTTCACTTGATGGTACAACACCTAGCATACACAACACCTAACATAGTAATGTGATGCTATTTTTAAATACAGATTCCGTAGCATCTAGAAATTAGATTATCCGTCTCATTGGCGTAATCATTTTACAAAATTCAACTGATCAATATCAACTCTTGAACCTAAACCGCGTCTGCTCACCGGCTAAAATAGGTGCTATGATAGTACCCTCATAGATGGTATCTTCAAGGAATTTACATAACAAAAATGTTGAAGGAACCCTTAAGAACTAGCAAGAAATCAAAACCGTGATAAGTCCTATACCCGTGTTTATAAATATTAATATATCTAACCTAATTTCTATAAAATAAATACCAGAAAGTACGTAAGAATAAAGTATACTGCATGTATTTTACAATTTTTCTGTTTGTTTTTGTTTCCCTTTGTTACGATAAGATTCATAATTTTGAAGCTGTTTTTTATATTATGGAAAATAATATCATAATACTTATAAACTGCTTTTGATTATTGCCAATGAAAGATCATTGCATTTTAGGGTGCAAATAAACTCATACTTATTTAGGTCAAATGTAAGAAATAAAATGTAGAATCATCATCATTAATAAATAAGTAGTTCATTACTAACAGATAATTATTTTCAATGCCGAGTATGTAATCATACCTTTGTCATTGTTCTTTGTCGCTGCGAAAATCAACCTTATTTGTATCCAACGTTTCAACAACAACCCGTTTCACACACACTCACGACACTTGGTTAGCCGCCAAATATTACTTCTACTTTTGTAACTTTAACCCATGATAACGTGATCGATAATAATTACAGGACCCGTTTGACGTACCGAAACTAATTCGACAACATTCCTGACGACGATAACATACATACGATCGCTCGGCACTGATACAATTTTATCTGTAATTTAAAACATAACCTCAAAACATCTTTGCCGTCCGCTCTGAATATATTAATTGGACTCGTATATACTTACAATAGTTATCACTGCGTCGAGCACCTTTCGCACTAACTATTTGTGAACACTACACACACGCACACACTTGCAAAGTGCATATTGCACTCAATTCTACACGATAGTTTTGCATGCGTCGCGTTTGTATTGTATTTCGACACGGCTTTAGAATTCACTGGACGGTTGTGCAGACGTTGTATAATATGGCGACTGGGTTGTTATTGATGATACCACAGTTTTGTCAGAAGAGACCGCCATGCCCAATTAGTACAATTTACAATCGCACATAACGTTGAAATGTATGCGCTGACGGCATCGAAACAAGTCGCGTTCACGCTATAATTCTCTTGCGCGCCGCTGATGCCGCTGCGTTCACTCAAATGTGAACCGGCGCGCACACACGCGCGTGCGACTACACGCTTATCGATGGGTGCGTAAATATAGATGACGCCACGCGGGTTGCGTCCGCAGCTGATGTATAAAAACTGTTATCAGCTTGATCCCAGAGATTTTAACACAAACATGTTGTTACACCAAACAGCGCTTATTTCTACATTATCACATCTACATATATAGTACGTACTAATCTAAAAGCGAATTTGTTTATTATAAAACTAACTCTTTGTTACGTGTATTTTATTTTACCTCAGTTTTATGCCCATTTTATGCAAACGTTTAAGTAGCTCAGGTGTTTTGCATATTGTATTTTCTACAAGTAATTGTAATTCAATTCACACAGTTTACCACGCCTATCTTACTTTGTATCTCATTGCCATAGTTCATGTATATGCTGCAACTTGAAGTAATGTGCTTCAACGCAATATTTTTTTTATGTTAGTCATTTTTTAATTGAATTACCTTTTAATAAAATGTATTTTTACAAAAATAAAAGGTATCTATTAAAGCCTGCTAGGTAAAACACTAACCAGCCAGAATAACGAGGTATCATGTGCCATATATTTCTCTTTATAATATGCTCATTTATTCACTCATTGGGAAAGTGTATTTTAACGGTGGCAGAATCCTCAAAAACAACATCTTTTCCACGAATGGGCCGGCTCGATCTCTAAAATACCACGGCCTAACAGAAGACAGACGTGAAGTAGTATTGTACGTTTCTTCTGATGAGTGAGGCGCCGGAGAGACAGTTTTAGTCATCTTCCCCTTCCCATCCTTTCCTAATCCAGATAGGATGGGAAAGGTACGAGGATTGGACGGGGAGGGGATGGGTAGGAAAAGGATGCATTAAAGATGGGCAACGCATCTGCGTTGCCCATCTTTAATTCATCAGCTACTTGTTGTTGTTGTTTCATCATTTACTTGTTGCGGATATCTATGGGTAGCGGTCAGTTAACTTTAGGTGAACTGCTTGCTCGTTTGCTACCTTCTTACATAAAAAAAGGATGGGACGGAGGAGGGCATGGATAGAAAAAGATATTTATATTTTTTCTGTTTATCCCCTCTCTGTCCACTAAAGGTAGGCATCGCATCTGGAACCCATTAGCTTGTTGCAAATGCCTGTGGGTAGCGGTCATTTAATATTAGGTGAAGTGTTTGCTCATTTGCATAGCAAGCGTTGTTTTTACCAAACTAATCAGATTAAAATCTGGACTGATTGAAAGAAGACATAAAATTATATATGAACTATCTTGACGCTTAATTGTTATCTAGGCTAGACCATCGCCGCATTGAATATTGTATAAATAGCGTAAGATGAAATTATATAGTACTAACGCCTTCATTTTTACTTTTTAATTATTATTTATAATTTAATTAATAATATTTAATATTCCCAAGGAAGGTTGTCATAAAAACGATAAAAACTGTAGTCAAAAACTATATTGACGTGTAGTGTCACTCCATCAGTCAACCATTCCATCAGTCATTCTTAATTCATGACTGATGGAATTGAATGATGGTGGCATGGGCATAACGGAGGCCTTATGGACGGTCATACTGTCCGACCCCACATAGCTTTGGAAAAGAGCAGGGAGATGACGATTATAACAGAATTATAAGATTGGTTTTGTGTGTATGTATTATGTTTTCTTGTGTGTCTGATGAAAGATATAATTAAAATATATATTTCTTAAGAAGTGTAAGTTAAAACAGTAATACTTTTCAATGTTTATGTTTATTTAATTAATAAAAGAAGAAATTAATGCCGTAATAATCTATATGCAAAAAGCTGTCACATAATTTAACCTAATCGTGATGGACAGTGATATAACCTTTTACTGTGCTTATAATCAGCCTGATAATATACATAAACAATTGTTATTATCCATAGCTTAATAGTAACTCCAATCTCTACAAGCCGCTAAATTTATTCAAAGATAAAACAAAACAATATCATTCAAAAACACTCCTCTTATTTTTATATATTCTTTGGCGATGATAACCTCCTAAAATTATGTGTGCCGCTGCCTTTTGTAT
The DNA here is from genome assembly GCA_000931545.1 of Papilio glaucus. Taxonomy (NCBI): domain Eukaryota; kingdom Metazoa; phylum Arthropoda; class Insecta; order Lepidoptera; family Papilionidae; genus Papilio; species Papilio glaucus. The sequence continues at coordinate 609,758 of JWHW01027266.1, forward strand.
AAAATTTAATGAAATGCAAACAAATAAGACTTACAACAATTTCATGTCTAACAACAAAGCTGCACAGAATGAAGAAGAATAATATAATTTTTAAATTGCACCCGTTGCCGTGATTGCATTCCTCGTCTATATTTCCTTGACTTTGTCTCGGTGACACAATAAATCCCTGCGCCCTTTAAAACCCAAACGTAATAATGTTTGTACACTCTTAGCGAATTGAAATATGAACTAGAACCGCTGGAATAAAGTGACGTATTAAACTAAATAATGGCTAATATGTTATAACGTAGGTACCTATTTTCTTCTCTCTCGATAAGTTTTCTTGTCTCTTAACACTGAGCATCAACTATAAAGAAGCAACTTTATTTTACACGCAGTTTTAACTGATTCGCACCGGCCGTGCTCAAAAACAAACTGACTCCAAACAATATTATTAACTGCCGTACGTCGTAAATGAGTTATGACTAATAATAATTAGTCATAAGTCTGTCCCCTACAACCTTCTGATAAGGTTGTCCTGGATTCGAAATTCAACTTAATATAGCACCAAGGAGAGTCGAATGTTACTTGTACATAATCGCAACAAGCGTGAAATTTACATAACAACTGTATCTTTTTCTATAACTTGTTTACGTTATGTAAGAAATAGTTCTTCTAGTTTGAAATATAATATCAGATAAGCCAGGGCTGAAGCACAACAAGGCGTATTAGACCTTGTATTTAATACTAGTCCAAAGTCTGACAAACGGTCTAAATGCGAATATGACGAGACTTGACACAATATTCCTTAGGATATGTTTCTTCACTTTCAAGCACTTCGTTAACAAGTTAAAGAAAAATCTCATCTGAATCCAGGTATTAAGTCTGAATATATTGTTTTCTATCGATTTCATTTAAAGTTGTAACAATGGTGACGATTTTGCTCGTTGGTTATTTTGTTACCAATACAGTTTTAAAAAATTATGATTTTTTGATATTTTATATCTTTCAGAAATCAATAGTTAATCTGATTTTCACATCTGCTTTCGCCTCCGCCTCCATTAACCTTTGTGCGTGAAAAATTGAAACACGGTTTGTTAATTTATACATATAATAAAAATGTAACTGATCGCTGTCTGTACGTGGAAGCTATTTGAGAAAAACTATTATTGGGGGCCTTTATAAACGCAATAAAACCCAAAACAATAATTATTAGAATTTTTGTCTGTTTATCTGTTTGTTTGTCTGTGCGTTTTTTACCGCTAATCTCAGAAGCGGCTTAACCGATTTGGGTGCGGTTTTCACTAATGTATTGTGGTAAGGTCAATCAAAGTTTATAAATAAAAAAGTTATATCAATTTAAAGAACCGTGTCAAAAATTTGTTCGATAAAAATGCTATAAAATCGAGTACTATTATATAGATTCTTACTGTTAGGTGAGTATTATCATTTCGTTTAAGTAAACTTGCAGGGTGAGTGAAACCGCAGGGCACAGCTAGTTGTAAATAAAATGTTGGTAGGCATTCATTAAATTATATACATAGATGCCATTCTGTTCCACGACCGTTTTCTATTTTCCATGCCGCTTGAGAATGCCGTCGTTCCAGACCTTTCCAAGTGTTTCGGTGAAACAGGGAATTTTTAACTCGACCAAAGACTTGAAATTATTCATCAATATACTTAAAATATGATAAAGCGATAAATCTCATACATGAAAAATATACTTAAAAATATAATACATAAAATTTAAAAGCATGTATAGTACAACCCTGTTCGATATTGCTGTATCGACAAATATTTTCTAGGAAAAACCGTCCTCGTTTCTTTGAATTTGATACCATTGCCTTTTCATAACCACGATTTGCGCGACGGAGTTTAAACGATTAAAGAAAATATCATCTTAACTTTGTACTTTCATTGAAGTACGATAGCAATTTTTTTGATTTATGGAACTATCGCCAAAAGCTACTTTATTCAGTTTAAAAAGTTTCATTATAAATTTAAAAAAAAACTTTCGCTTTTAAGTGATCCTTCAATAGTTGTCTAGAAGAGCTTTCAAAAGGTTGTCTCTCAGCAATAAAACTGCCACTTGCTTAACATTTTGTTATTCTTGCGTGCTCTCATTTGCCTTGCCTCTACTCATTTGCCTTTCGTATTATATATTGTATTCATCTATTTATATTATGAGTGCAGTAAATAGTTTATAAATAAATCTAAAGTATAAAAATGAATCCCTATTTCCCTCAATCACGCCGTAGCGTGAGAACGACTTTACGAATTTTATAAAAAAAAGGTTTAGCGTTGAAAAATGTTACTGTTACTTTAAAAAAAATATTTAGTTTTCTAATGCTTTGTAGAAGGTAGAAAGGCGCAGAAAATTTCAAAACAAGTTTTAAACTAGACTATTTAACTTTTAATTATTTTTATTTTAACTTTTAATTAGATAGTTCGCACGTTTGATGAATGCGAATTTTGGAAACCTTATTTTTGGATAAATATAAATAATAATAAATCAGCCTCTTTTAGCAGGTTTCCCCACTAGGGACACTGGCCTTCTCGCCGAGAGAGGGAAGTGGCCGTAATCCACCACGCTGGCCCAGTGCGAGTTGGTGGATGTCATATATCTTCGAATTTGGTGGTTCTAAGATATGCCGATTTCCTCACGATGTTTTCCTTCACCGTTTTGGAGCAGTGGTGATGAAATAAACTACACAAAGTAAGGTAAGTAAGTACGTAAGTCGGGGCTTAAGCCACTGGGCCACGTTCTGGTCAAGGTGGTGCGAGTCCACTGGATGAGGTAAGCAGAGGACTGATCTTTGTGGCGATAAACGGGCTTACGTCCAGCATTGGACGACTATAGATTGTAACTACGAGTGCCTCCAACGGCACAGAATACATGTACACCACAATTGTTTTTTCATCACTGTTTTTCTTTTAATTGTTTATAAATGGTATTGTAATTGGTTTTTTGTACAACCAAATTGCACCAGAATAATATACAAGTCATAGACAAATTTGTAATAAAGATAGATTTTTTTTACGTTACGCTTCATGTAACTAAACTGTCGTATCAAGTTTATAATATAATAAAGCTTAAGGTATTAAGCTTACCGCTTCCCACCTTTGACGGATGAGCAAGTCTTTTGTCGGTGAGTCGGCATCGATTATAAGTAAAATTAGAATAACTGGACGTTTGCCCGCGCCGAGCAACAAATAGTACTAGGGCATGCGACCAGTCGTGGCCGCAAATACATGCACCGCACTGAATGCGGACACGCCGCGGAAGACGCTACGTACGCCGACAATCAAAAGCTCGCAATAACTACGTGTGACTTAAACGCACTCATTTTAGTGTTAATAATATAATACAGTATACAGTAGTTAATATTCATGTTGTGATAAAAAGGTAGTCAATTGGGTGTTTTGTTTTATTTTTCTTTTTTATGTACTATAATTAATCTAATTGTTTTTTTTTTATTTTAACCTCATATCTTTATCTCATATATTTTTTTTTAATTAAAGCTTTTGCAAATTGTCAATAATAGCCATCACAAATTCACTTCTTATTGTAAATAATCGTTTCTCACAAAAAAATTGACGGATCTTTTTACTTGATGAAGATTAATAAAAATTCCCAACTTCTTGGGTAATTTTCACACACGAGTATAGTGTTCCTATCAAGTTATCGAAACCACTACACTCTGTTTACAACAATAATCGTTACAAGCCAACTTCAAATCAATAAATTTTAAGATACCTCCATAATAATAAAAAAGCCAACCTTTGTAGGTAGTTATCACAAACGAAACTCATCAGACTCAATCACTTATTTATAGTTTTAGAGGTGGAACATCTTACTGTGTTGTCATGAATCTGTTTAAAAATACATATTTTTTTCTTACTAAAGGGAAGTAATATTGTAACCAGTGTAAGTAACCAAAACTCACCAATATAAAAAATGTTATAAACAGTTTATACTTTTTAATAAAGTATGAACTATAAATTAAAAAGTATAATTGGAAAATAAATGGAATTATAAAACACATTTTGTCTAGAGCCTATTTTTAGACTTTATAGTAGGGTTGTACCCTACACGTGTTCATACGCGTAGACGTTTTTATTTGTTAATACAGCTGAAAAGTGTATGCTTATTAATGCTATTTTATTAGCTTTATGCAAAAATTACTGAAAACATAGTTTTGCGGGTCAATTTAAAAGGGAAATATGTCCTAGTAAGTATGCGTATGAAAAACTTATAACATACATACGTATGTGTATGTACATGTATATGTAAATCTTTATATATAAATTTCATGTGTGCGTGTGTATGTCACTAAACTCCTCCCAGACGGCTGGACCGATTTTGATGAAATTTTTTGTGTGAGTTCAAGGGGACTCGAGGATGGTTTAGATTTAAAAAAAAAAGTAATATATAATTACTGTGTTTATTTATTATGTGGAAAATAAAGTATTTTTGTTCATTGTTAGTTTTGAGCTATCGTGGCGCCCTCTTACCTGTTTTGAGTTATCACACTAGGCAGTCCTTATAACTGCCTGTGTCAATATCTAACTTTCTACGAAATAAAATCATTGATTTCTCCTTTGTATCCAAAAAAGCTGATAATTAATTAATCAGGCAATCTGTCAGGGCGACCCATATGCAAACAGAATAGAATCGGGGCCCTGTATAGCCGCGGGTGACGATCTCACGCGCAATGCGGAAGGCGCGCCGCTCTCGCCGGCCGAATGGGGGCGCGATGCGCCGGACGCCGCGACGCCGCGTCACCGCTGCATTTGTCTCCGAACCTCGATTCGGACCTAATTGCATCCAACTACTCGACACTTCTAAACACAAATACTAACCACTTCGATATCTACTCATCATTAAAAAAAATGCTTAACTTTTAAAAATTAAAACTTTGCTATTAATTTACCATTTCTTTTCCAATCATTAGAATATAATAGGAAAAGGCAATATCTTTTTGCAAGTACATCTCCCTCTTCTCTGTCCATTAAAGGCAACGCATCTGCAACTCATTTGCTTGTTGCGAATGTCTACGGGTAGCGGTCACTTTATATTAGGTGTACCGCTTGCTCGTTTGCCACCTTCTTCTATAAAAAAAAACTTACACCGACCACAACCAAAATAAATAAACCTCGAAGAGTTGGCCACGTTTTTTCATTACAAACTTTAAACTTCGATAATTGTCAAGATTTATCTGAACAGCTTGTAAGTAAAAAATATAAAAAATCGAATATTCACTTAATATTTTCAGTCACTTAATAAGGCTCACGCTATAACCCAGACGGGTAAGCAGAGATTAGGGATTTTCATTTGGTGCGATCCTGTGGCACACCTCTCTCGCTCCTTCTACGCACCCAAGCCATCGGTTACGGGTACTCCTTATATCTCATTAAGTATATAACTAATCTCATAATTCATAAAACAAATAAAATCAGAGACCTTAAAAAGCGCCACAGAATATCACATGAGCACAGTGAAGTATGTTTTCGGTTTTAAAAGAAATGTTTGATATTTTTTTAATAATTGACGTTTCGCCACAAAAAGGTGTTTCGGTATGAAAACAATCCCAATTTCTGTCTTACAAGCCGCGTATTTAGTATCAAAAGTAATTACGTATAATGGCACCTAATTACGGACAAAGAATTTTGGAATTTTCGCAAGAAAACCAAAAGCTACGCAATTTCAGCACAATCATTTTGTAATTGCTGCCCTCAAGTTGAATCCGACATAAGCAAAACGTTATACAAATATTTTCATATTTCTTGCAGCCGTACCTATAGGTGACAACAACATATGTAGAATGCTATTGAATCTTATGGCTTCGAGTACGGACTGCTCAAACATCCTGGGTTTGAACTATCATGATTCTATATAAATTTATATTTAAAAGAATAAGTTCTGTTAATCATATTCACTTATTAAATTCAGGGTAGGTCTAAATGGGCTTCTCGACGCCACCATATTCCTACACAGGCCTGAGATACATATGTTATGCCTGAGATATTATATCTTGTGATGCATATGGTTACATCAGACATAGATCTTCCAATCACTTCTTTTTGCAGTCATGGTTGTGAAAAATATTTTTTTTATGATCTAACAAACCGTATCTTAATTTAGTATCCTTAATTAGGTACCTATTAACAGGTACTGATTTCGTAACCTATTCCTAATATATTTTAAAATAGGCACTTATTTCGTAAATGAATAAAACAAAGATAACCAAATGGAATCGCTTTTAGTGTCAATATAAAAAGTTTTATAGTTTTAATCATTTTAAGTTTCGATTTCACTTTCCTGAATATTCATAACGGTCTATATTGACACATATTATATTGCTGAATACATCTGATTACGAATACGAAAAAAGCTCGTTTCGTATAATTTATGTCTCCGTTACCACCTTCGTTGTACTTGTGTCACCATTTGAATTTTACTTCTGCTTATTACGTAATCTAGACCATTGCTAGAGATGCTAAAAATAAAAATATTACATCAAATTAATAAACGCCCAGTTACTAACATACTATAAAAGCTCGTAATGATGAAGTCAAACGACATTACATTTTAAGTTTTTAAGTAGATGATGTATAATTTAAAAAAAGTATCGTGTATGTGAAGGGTAGAAGAGAGACCGCGGGC
>JWHW01027266.1:621135-648711 GCA_000931545.1 Papilio glaucus
TAACTGATGACTCGTTTGTACTGAGAAAAAACTGAGATTAATAATATTCGTAAGCGAATTATATTTTTGGCTTGCGAGAATAATACCGCAACAGTCAATTAATACAACCACTTAAAGCTGTATGTCAACATAGCAGCCATTTTATGACAAAAGTACCTGCACGCTGTTATTGTGAAATCTTCATCCATTAAATATTCACATAAAAGTCCTTTTAAAGCTTTCGAACGAATAAAACAAACACCATCTCATCCAAAATTGTATAACAATGCCGATAAAATTAATTATACATGCGTGTGACAAAATACGATTTCTCAATGCGCCTGCCTACTTTGATTCCACGTTATTGACATCAAATATTGATTCTTCTATTTAAAGACAGATTTCTTAGAGGCTGCATGTTGACAAATCTTACGAACCACTATATTACACATCAGCTATTGTAAATACACAGTTGACAGACCGCGATGACGCAGTGGCTAAATGTTACATACGATCCAAATTCCGTTGTTCAACATCCCAGCTAACTTGTAAATACGAATTTATTATAGGTGGGATGATATTGTTTTATATAGCTTTTTTAATAATAGAAGGTAGCAAACGACCATTCTGTACATTTGACTTCAAGCTACATAGGCATCTGCAAGTTGTGTACCTCAGTAAATTTACAATCTTATATAAAAGGGCAGAAATGGGCGCCATGTTTGTAGGAACAAAGCTTAGACTTCTAATAGATACCTTCTATAATTAGGTAACTTGAAGGCATACAATATGAACTTGAGCGAGCGAATGTCCGATTCTGTAAGGGTTAGAAATTTTAAATTAAAATTTAACACGCTACAAAACTTAAGTAAAAATAAAAACTTCGGAATCTAGTTTCACTTTACTATAATATATCGCTCGTTGATAAGAACTTAGAGAAAGCTTATTCAGCGCTCGAAATATATCGTTAGAAGATCACATACTTCTTAAATAGATAATACATATGATTAGAGTGTATATGTTGGCGTTTAGCTCACCAACAGGCTAGCTAACATCATTAAGGCCGTTGAGAAACTTTTACTAAATTTGCAAACAAGAAATACCTCTAACACGTTTTGACCGAGCGCAAAATAGAAATTAATTCAAATTTATTCCTCCATATACCCGGTTATATCATTTTATTTTATACCTACCCACAGAAGTGGTTTGCCGCCAAGGTCATTTGAAGTACCTATGTTTGTGTAAAATTTAAAACTGAGTCAGTCTTACTCATTTATTCATATTGACAAATGTCATAAAAACTTTTAAGATAACCTCAAAAGTTTGAAATACCTTTTCTCCTACCAGATGAGCAAAGTTTTGTTGAGCTGCTAAAAATTAAATAAAAAAGGAGTGAAGAGGACATCATATTCTAATAACTCTTAGCGAATGAAACCTTATGTTGGATTCGTTCACATGATTAAGGTTAGCATATGTCTATTTTAAATATTTACGTTTTGTCGAGTGATTAACAGAATGAATAAACCGTTTATAAATTAAACCATAAAAATAAATCGCACCTATATGTGTACGACATAATATATTCTAACTATGTAAATATGAACACAGAATAAGTTATAAGTATCAAGTTAAAAAGAAACCCACGTTTATTAAGGAGGCCACTGCTAACATTATATCTTCACTATAAACGAATATTAGCTGCCTTAATTAAATAAATTATAATTTATCGAAAATATATGTTAATCAATCTATTCTTCTATAATAATACTTGTGCTCCGCCCGGCTTTGCCCGTTGTTGATTAATTATGTTGATCCGATCGCTACCAAGCTTCACAGGATCACCCGCCAGGTCTATATATAAATATATATAAGAGCGATAAATCGATTTAGTTAGTATTAATTTTTCGAAAATGACGTTTTATCCGTGATTTAAGGCACGGGATAAAATCATAAAACGGTAATAATAAAAATACTGAAACAACACGAAAATATAAAAAACAAGGCGGTGCAAAGCTCGGTCCACACGGATAGTACACATATATGATGAAAAGAGATTTGTTCATTGAGTAAACGCCTGCTTTACTGCACTTATTTCAATAATTCCACTAAAAAGCTACATTATTTCATACAACATTTCATAGGCTAAATATTTTATATTACCGCGCAATATTGAAATTTATCTAAACGACTTATTTAGTCAAAATCATATCAGACAAAATCGTATCTTCTCAGTGAAGTAATTGATTACGGACAAATATACAATTCTTGATATAATTTATTTCATAATGTTAGGTGCTTTTATTTTATTTAAAAATTGATTTAAGAAAAGAAGTGTGAGTGTATCTCTAAGGTTGAAAAATATAACAAAACATAAAATGGCATGCAATCTACTTCAAATTTTGTTCCACACACTTACATTTGTAATTTTTTTATGACAAATTAGCTGTTATCGCTACCGATGTATTCAAAAGGAATTGTTTATAATACTTGTGTATAAGGAACTATTTCACTGGTTCAAGTTAGTTTATATGAATAAATTTAATAAATAATGACATTAATATCATTTTTATCAATATATTAGACAAAAAGTTAGCGGTTTCTTTAATATGTCATATTTCCGTAGTCGCAATTCGCGCCGACAATTTGGGAGCAAACGTCAGAAGCGATGACGTCATGATCCCCAACCCCTCCACCCCCACCTTCCTCTAGCCGTATCGCGGTCACAGCTGATAATCTGCGGCGATACGTTGAACTGATACGGCACGCAAATTAAGAGCTTTTTCATGCAGAACATAAAGAATTATATATACACGTATGTACTCGTAGTATGTATCGCAAGAACATTCACCATATTTTTCATAGAGATTAGGTTATCTAAGGGATAAATGGGTCATACTTCACTGAAAAATAAAGCTGGAATACTGCCAAATAGCTGACACACCCCTGCACGGCTTACCCAGACCTGCACTATACCACTGTGGCGGTTCCAGGGTTGTAAATTGGTACGGCCTGATCTCACCGGATGTTAAGTAATCACCGCTTTTTATGAACGTACAGAAAACTAGAGTAGCAAAAGAAGCAAATCCTTTGCGGCGGACCTTCAGGATATTTGCGTACTAACTTTGTTGACTGGAATAGGCACTACTTTACTCCTCTTATTTATAAACAAGACATAATTAAGATATATAGCAAAAGTAAATACTATATATAAGATAAATTAATAAATATATAAGATAATTATAAAAATACATAAATAAATAAACCCCAACCAGACGGGATTCCCTCGGCAGGGGAGACCATTATTATTATTATTAAAATTTGAAAACATGTTTAACCGATAATAAATATTTGCATGCATTATTATAAATAATTCCCCACATTAAGTTAAAAATATTATCCTTCTAAATGCTTTTGACAACAGACACGAACTAAAAAAAAATACACACATAATTATAACCAAAATTTCCACCTCGCCCGGCGCGTGGCGCGTGGATTACCATACTTCGAACGTAGCCGAAAGTTCGTCACAAACTTACGTTACGCAGTGATTACGCAGAAACATTACACTTCAGTCGTCATTCATGGCGACTCCCCGTCTATATCAACACGACACTGGAAGCATGCTCCGAAATACGTCACAATCACAACAAGCTTAGGAGTAATCGATACTAGCTTTAATGTTACACTAGCGCCATCTAGGTTGCAATGGTAAAAATATATTCTTGGTTTTCAGCCCGCCTGCTTACTACCCCCTGAAAGTTGTCCCTTATTTTATAGATGTCGCTTTACACTAAAAGGGTACGTCCTAGATTTTATAACTTCTTTTGTAAGCAGAACTGGAAATTGCAGCGTTAAAACAATCACAGACTAGATGTCACTATATGTTTAATTGTTTGTACCTTTCATAATAATATTATAACAATAATAACATTGTCAATAATGTAACATAAAGTAAAAATGGAAATCCATAATCTCTGCCTACCCCTCCGGATGTGAGTGAGTGTATATTTATTTTTATTTTATAAAGTAAACACTTTTACTTTTTCCGTCGTGTGGAAATTTTGGTGTGTATTGAATGTATGAGAACTGACAGCCTGTTTAAAATGTGATCAATGTGTAGGTATAATGGCTTTTAGTAGCTGAAATTCTGGGAGGCATCAAAAGTAGCCTACCCATGTGCTATAATTGTCGACTATAATCTATCTCTGTGCCAAATATCATCAATTTCCGTTCAACCGTTCTGGCGCGATTGACCAACAAACATCAATCCATTCGAACATTCCCATTTATAATTTTTTATAACGATACACATGGAAATTCTCTAAATCTATGCATTTTTTTCTCACTATTAAATTAATATTTCTCCAAAAACAAAACATTTCTCTATTATCAAACACATTAATTGAACGCGCGAATTAAAAATAGTCATAAGTGTTTTAAAATTTATCAATTTTCTGCCGAATTTTTATAATTAAATTTAAGTACTAGTTAACTTAAAAAAAAGGTTATGCCGTGCCCAAGGGAAATAGGAATTCATTTTTATATATGTATTTAGATGCATGTATGTGCATTACAACTATTTCAAGGTATACAATTGAATAAATTATTACAATATAATACATAAATTAACTGTTCCCTTGACAACTAAACATACTGTACATAATTGTATTCCTATTCGCTAACCATGACTCCACTGGTGTTACTTTCATCCCTGTTCTTCACTTTTTTCTTTTTATTGTATTTGGTTATTATGTATATTTTAGTGTGTGATGAAACATAAATAAATAAATAAACGCCGTTATTAACTAGTCCAAATTTATATTGCAAGAATTAGAAAAGATGAGAATACGTTGCCAGTATTTAAAGGATAGGATGAAAAGGGGTTTGGGGCCCCGCGTTACGTCTGTGTGCTCATAGCATTTCGCCGGTACGCATAAATGATCAAATCTTGCAACAGTAATAGGACGTTCATTACCTACCATACTCTGTATTTCCAGTCAACCCTGGACATACAGAGTATGGTAAGGTTTTGGAGTCTCTAAAAATTATTGTATGATATCCTACTAGGTCTAGGTCTAACCTACAATGAATATTTGCTGTGGATTTGGCCGTTTCATATTAGACTAACAATTTTTGAGGTAATTTTTAACAATGTTTAAAAAACCTGCTAAAATGTACACATACATATAAACATTCCTCAAAAGGCCGAAACCACGACTCGCTCTATGATATTTCACCTAAGGCAAACTTAAGCTTAGAGCTCTCTTGCTCTCTTACTTCTGGACCGGAGCACACATGGGCACACTCACTAAAACTCTGCTAAGTTACTGCTCAACCTCAAACAGTTCCCTTAATTTTGTATTCAAAGAGGTTTATGTAAGATTATAGATTAAAATTACGTTTTAATTTACAATATTCATCTCTGTTTACCTTCCAAGCAAGGTTCAAAAGACTCGTATAAGTGTTAGGGCGCGATTCTTTCCAAAGTGTAAAAAATCACAGTCTTTACAAACTTAAAAAATTTTAATGTAAACATATCTACATACATCTGTTATAAAGAAAAAACTTCTTAACAAAAAAAATCATTGTGAATTGGAATAACGGTAATATTAATCCAATTTAACATCATTATTTATTATTGGTGAAAGGGGTTTTAGCAAAAAGCTTCGACCAGCATCTTAAGAACCTCTCGCTACACAGTTTGATTAAGGGTTTGATACAAAAAGCTTTAATTTGAGAGACTGCCTGCAATATGAGGAGATTCCTCTGTCCGTGATCCTGACCACTGGTTGCTTGAGTCATGGAACTCCCCAGCTATAAGTTTTTATTTGCAGATTTTAAATATTATATTGTAATAAGTTAAAAAAAGTATTAAAATACTAATCAAATTATTTCAACTTTATAAACCAAAAATCAAACAAGCGCAATTAACTTATTTATGTGTATGGTACTATTTCATACTGCGTGTGAAAACAGGAAATTAATTTTGAATCAATAAAATATTTGGGTCATGTAGCCAATACTTTACATACAGTATATTATTATTTGTCACAATACACTCGTATACGTACTTTATTCATATATTTCAGAATAAGCTAATGCTCATGTCGCATTGTACCAAATTAAATAAACTTAAATTATTCCAGAGTTACTTGATAGTCTAAAATAATTTCGTGAACTGGTAGAAAATAAATATTAAATTTTGTTAAAAATAATGAATGTTCCAAAGTGTATCTTTGACTTAGTAAGTGTTGACAGTAGAGTTAACTAAGAAAAAAAGCTTTATAATCTTCCTAAGCCACGCGTCACAATCCTGGTAAACGATGTAGGTAGCTTTCAATCATTTGTAGGCTTCTTGTAATTGAAATAAACATATATTTTTTCTCAGTTTTAGAACACTAGGTCTGTCTGCAGCGATTTTACTTATTCCTTCTTTATATTTGAAAATAGTTTTGTATTTTATAATTTCGTTTCTGTCAAGTAATAATATCAAAAATTGTACAGTTTTGTTTATAGTCTAATAAGACAGAAATTAATGGTTCTTATCATAATAGAAATTGCAAATGCCACTGATTTCATAACCTCCCAAGGGATGTATCGCCTTTTCGCCCCAAAAATTTTCTGACTTCGTCTATTGTTCACTATAGAACTTAAAGTCAACGTCGTATGATTTAAAATGGAAAGATTATGTTGTTCGCTTGTAGTGTTTCTTTATTAAAACATAGACAACTTGTATACATAGGATTCAATTTTCGGGGCGTGGCGAATCAAGCACCATGACACGATGTATTCAAGCCGGCAATATTCGGCGGTAATAACTGCAGTATAAAACGGGAGACCTTTCTTTTTCACTACCATTGTATACGGCACGGGGGTAGTGGTACAACGCCAAGTCGCGAGAGTATATCGATTAGTAAATTACGTTTGTCCGTGGTGAAGGAGGAATCAAAGTATGTTCGCCGAGGGTAAATATAAATAATGCATGGATCGTATAGCGTGATAGTTCAAAGCGCGGCGACGGCAGACCGCCGCTAGTCCGTCGACCGCAATTCCACGCATTCATGCTCCGAGCTTCGTAACTATTTGGCTATTTTAGAACCGTGAAGTCTCCAAAGTTTCCAAACGATGGTTATATGGCAATAACAATATGTAAAATACTTTTACGAGTTTAATATAAGTTTGATACACTAGTGTTTTTTGTTAATTTTTAAATATGATTGTTACAGGGCCGAGCGCCATCGAGCCGCGCTCGCCAAGCGCCTTCTCGCCGAACTCCTCCAGCATGCTACTGCTGCAAACACACGTAAATTTCATATGATCAAATAAATATAAAAAAAAAAATACTTTCCCTAATCTTCTTAAGCTTCAAAATGTATGACTAGAAAATCATACATGATTGGCAGCCATGAAAAAGTCATTACATCAGAACGGAATAGCGTGCCATTGGTTCACCGCCGCCGCCCCTGTCCAACTTTGCCGCCTACCTTATTGCTACGCCTACATTATCGATTTTCTAAACCACATTTTTTTCTATTACAGAGCAACTACGGTTCGTCCTTTAGTGATCTCTTATCCTTGCAATACCGGGAAGATTCGACGGAAATATTAGAAGAAAACTTAGACCCGTTTCCGGACGTCGAGTTTCACGCACCGATTCCTCTCGAAATTAAATCGCAACGGGCGACGCCAGTGAGCGACACCCCTTCACCGACACTTGGTCCCGCATTGCCAAGTTTCGAGGAAACCTACTCAGTCCGATACCCGAAGCAAGAAATGGCAGAATTCGGGATAAAAATGGACGAAGATTGCTACAATGTGAGCGCGTATTCCCATCAGGGACATACCTCCACGCAGCTTCTATACCAATATCACCAGCCGACGCTTCCTTATGTCCCCTCCACGTACTACGCTCCGGCCCAGCCGTGCAGTCCCACGTTTGACACGGGAGGAGTTGCTCAGAATCAAGATTCCTATTCCTTGCCTCCGTTTCCGAGTTCGATCGACTTGCATATATCTTCAGATCAAGGATCGAGACAACGCCGGTCGTCGTTGCCAGTGCAACGATCGGAATCTAATAGTTCGAACGATAGTCCGAAGGTTCATGGCAGGGTTCAGTGCATGCAAGCATCCACGCCCAGTTCTGCGTCTAGTTCGCCCGGCGGAGCGCCACAGGACGCCGCGGCCGCTCGCGCTGCGCCACCCTCGCCCAGCCAGCTGTGCGCCGTATGCGGTGACACCGCGGCCTGCCAACACTACGGAGTCCGCACGTGCGAGGGCTGCAAAGGATTTTTCAAGAGGACCGTACAAAAGGGTTCGAAATATGTGTGCTTAGCTGAAAAATCATGTCCGGTAGACAAAAGAAGAAGAAATAGGTGCCAATTTTGCCGTTTCCAGAAATGTCTAGCCGTCGGCATGGTGAAAGAAGTAGTCAGAACCGACTCATTGAAAGGTAGACGAGGGCGATTACCATCAAAACCTAAGTGTCCACAGGACTCTCCCCCGAGTCCGCCGATTTCGTTGATCACCGCTCTTGTCAGAGCTCACGTGGACACCTCACCAGATTTTGCCAATCTCGATTACTCTCAGTACAGGGAGCCGAATCCGATGGAGCCGCCTCTTTCAGACTTGGATGTTATTCAGCAGTTCTACTCGTTATTGACGACTTCAATTGATATGATCAAAGTGTTTGCGGAGAAAGTCCCCGGGTTCGGTGAGCTGTGTATAGAAGACCGCGAGCAACTGTTCGCGTCGGCGCGGCTGGAGCTTTTCGTGCTGCGGCTGGCGTACCGCACGCGGCCCGACGACACCAAGCTCACCTTCTGCAACGGCCTCGTGCTGGACAAGCGACAGTGCCAGCGCGCGTTCGGCGACTGGCTGCACGCCGTCCTCGACTTCAGCAACACCTTGCACTCCATGGACATCGACATTTCAACGTTCGCCTGCCTATGCGCATTGACTTTGATAACAGGTACGTATTCGAATATTAAATAATTAACATGGTTGGAAGGCCTGCTGCACACAAAGTAAAATATGTGGCTTAGCTCATTATGGCACGTATTATAATGCTGAACGAGCTGGTCTTCACCTGGAGGTCTTGACTTCTCGTGATATGTGCAGGGTAATTATAACTACAGTGAAATTGCACTTTACTGTTATGATTATTAACTAACAGGCAGTGCGATAACTCAATATAAGCGACCTAATAAATAGAGAAAAAAACGCTTGGCGAATGCTGTTTTTTTTTCAATTTATATTGAATTTAGATATACCTACGCTTCTGATAGGAATTGAATAGTACCTAGTTACTGCTACCAGTTTAGTTTTCCAAGTAGTACAAATATAAGGTACCTATCGTCTTTGGCGTAAAATGAACTATTCATTGTACGTTTTGCATTTAACCATCGGTAGTCGTCCAATATGGGTTTATAACGACTACACCATCGAAGTACAAAAAGTATGATTGACTATGGCAACACTGTATGTACCTAGACTTAGTGATATTAAGTTTGTTTTTCGTTGGCAACAGAGAGGCACGGCTTGAAGGAGCCACATCGTGTGGAGCAGCTGCAGATGAAGATCATCGGTTGCCTGCGCGCACATATGCCGGGAGGCGCAGGGGGCGCGGGCGGCGGGGCGGGCGCGCCGCACTTCAGCCGCGTCCTCGGGGCGCTGCCAGAACTCCGCTCGCTCTCAGTCCAGGGCTTGCAGCGCATCTTCTACCTCAAGCTCGAGGATCTGGTCCCCCCGCCGCCACTCATAGAAAACATGTTCCGCGCCAGCCTGCCTTTCTAGGCCCCGCGCCCCCCTGGATCGCCTTGCACAATCCCCGAGGACCATTCCCCGCCTTCGTACCGCGACTCCTTCTATCCTTAGAGCCGACTCCGTTATTTTTATAAGTGTTTACTTAGATTTAATATATTTTTAGACTAGCAGGACATTGGACTGGATATCCGACGGAATCGGTTCAAATTCGTTTTATTTAATTTTATTTTGAGAAGACAAACCTTACCATTAAGACTTTCGAGAGATATCGATATTTAATAATTAAGCTTAATTTATTATAAATGTATATTTGCGTGTGAATCAGTTATATTTTATATATTTATAATTTAATCTAGTTAAAACTATAGTTGCATTTGAGTTACCGTTCGTGATCCGATGGCATCTCGTCGTACAAATATTCCTATGTTATTTACTTGTGTATTATTTAAATAAGAAAAATCTAGTCACAAGACTTACAAATGTAAAATTTGGCTTGTAAACACCGAATTTTATAGTTAATAATGTTACGGCCGGTAAGGTGAGGCAGTGATCGCGAGGCTGGCTCCCTGCGCGGCCCGCGCGGCCCACGCGCACCCGCGGCCTGCGTAGACGCGAGCCATCGCGGTGTCGCCGCAGGAGTTGTTGGAAGTTACCTTTTAGGTTTAATTTATTTTATATTAATAATTTTTGACGATAGGATGTTAACATAATTTGTTATAGTGTTTGTACAAGGCTAGAGAAAAAGTTCAGCAACAAGTTTACACCAGAATAATTCTTTAAACCACGTGTCTTAAAAAGAGTACCTTTCTAGATTACTAATGTATGTCGTAATGTGAAACTATCCTAAACATGGTTTTTAATTACTTAAGTAGATATCAAAAATACATATCACTTTATGTATGTAGATAGTAACAAAATAATAAAGCCCCAATAGGTCCATTTATAATTGGGATTATCCATTTGTTTAGATAGCTAAATAACAAGTTATGGAATTTTTCGAGTAGTGAAATGGACCAAACAATTGAGGGAATAAAATATTTACATATGTACCAAATTACATAACAATACCATAGAGTATGTTAACTATGAACACTTATGTATACTATCGGTGCATTCAGTACAAATAATAAATGTAGGTAAATAAAATGCTTAAATATTTTATCACGTTAAAGCGCAATGCATAAAAACATTTGTTACCTTTATTAATAATGAAGGGTAGACTATTTAAAATTATGTCCTAGAATGTAAAAAATGTTATTGTATAGAAATAATATGTGATAATTTTTTTACGAAATTTATATCTATTTTGATACATATTTAACTGTGCTGAACTTTTTACTCAACGGCCAATCTCCTTTAAATGTATTAGTTAATTTAAATTAATAATTTTAAGTGTAATTAACAAATTATTTCCTTATTCTTTTTTACGTATGACTAATATTTTTATTGTTCTGTTATACACAGCAGCGTAAGTGATATGTAGATATAAAAAGCACAATGCATTATCTTTTAGTCCGAATCTCGTTTAGTATTTTGCTTACCCTAAATAATAGATAGATTTTATCTGTAATGTTTTAATGGTGACTTATCGAACATGACGCTCTCGGTGGTGCTTAAGAAATAGTTCAATGTTTTAACTCGTTATCACAAATACTGAAACCTAGAGGCAGATAATGCAAGTGCTACCTATTTGTCTTTCCCTTGAAATCTGTCAAAACATTCCAACAATATATTAGTTAAAAAAACTGTAATTGATTACAATATTTAACATTCGCCATTTATCCACATCAGCCTGGTATGTAGATTGCGCTGAGTAGAAGAGAACAATCTATAACTGTATCATAACTGATGCAATATAGATCTTTTAGAAACTTAACGTAATATTTAAGTTTCATGAATTTTAGGACTATTACTGCATTTCTTTTATATCAACAACAGTTTGATGTGCTTTTGTTACATGTTATACATTTTTTTCTTTGTAAATATTTCGCCCCAATAATACTGATGCAGATGCGTCAATTGAAATATATACTTTCTTTTATTTATATTATCTTCCAACATTACAGCTGGTGTACGAACGAATATACAATATGTAAAAAGACAAATGGATATCAACAAAGTAAGCCATTTCACAAATACAAGTAATTGCAACAATGCATACTATCGGGATCTTATATGACAACCCAGTTACTTTCACATGGACATGTCTAAATTTACATAGAAACGCTGTAGCATCATAGACCCCTCGCCTATTAAATTGATGAAATTAAACATATAGTTGGACTTTTTATTAGCTATAATTATGCTTCTAACGCCTAAACAAGAAATATCTTGCTTGTTTTGTAATATCGTTGCTTACAATACTATATATTATTCTCTTATTATACATTTAAATAAAACTTGAAGGTGTTCATTTCTTAATATTATATCTGTTCTTAAACAAAGTTAATTAACAGGCTATTAAACATTTTAGCACATTAAGTAAAACTTAAAATGAAAAACCTAAAATGTGTGTCGTTGCCCGCGGGTTCGCACTTTTTCATTTCTTATTTTCTAATATATTCTAGGTAATGTTTTAATTCCGCATTAAACTTGGAAAGAACTTGAAAGTTTGTTATTGTCAAAGCATCTTACGAAGTAGCATAGCTTTTATGTATCTTACAATGCAATACTATATGTATTAGATAGCAAGGGCAACCAACACTATAAATGTAGGTAAATATTTTTCTATAACCTGGGATTTTTTTTAAATAAAAGGTTATTAATACATATGTCATATAAATATTTAAAAATATTTATATAAATAAATATATTTCGAAGGTAAAATATTTCAAAAAGTTGTTATTGTCAAAAATCATACGTGATTAGAAAAAGAATTAGATTAGAATATAGATCTGAAATGAGCGTACACCCGTAAGGAACAGATATACAATGCACGAAAAATACAATGTTGCCAGGTTATTAAGAAATCTCCCGTGTAATAAGGATTATTTTCATTCAGTGTGAACAAAAATGTATGAATCTATAGTGTCCAGAAATACGAAAGGAACAGTTTCTTTAGCCGGTAATATAACGATAATCTTTATCCAAATTCAGGCTTCAAAGATGATGAAAAAATCTTCAACAGATTTTCCTCATCCTTTTTTGTCACGCAATTGTAGCAATGAAATACATCGTTTTGTCAAAGAAAGCTTTGTCTAAAAATTAACAGGATGCTCCAAACCACGGGCACAAGAAATTAACTACCTATATAATCACTTGCCTTTTTTCTAGATAGCTTATTTAGAAGATTTTATCTTCCTTGTAAAATATGGATTTAGCAAACAGTTAGCTCCAAAAATATTTCTTAATATGCAGGGCCTGTCCTGTACATTGTAATACCTGAACAACTTCGACGCGGATGCAGAGCAATAAGATCCTCAGCAAAAATATGGAGTACCCGCAGTTATAACTTTACTTGTTCCGTGTTTGCGTTTAGGTTTCGCATAAGACTAGGGACTGAGGGGACTTTCTTACCTTAAAAAATAAAATATTTTTTTAGTTGTTTATATTTATAGTCCTTCAAATAAAATGAGTTTGTAGTACAAACTGCACAGATTTTTTTTTTCATTTCTTTTCTAAAATAAAATGTTCCAAATTCAGCTAAGCACGTTCCTGACGCGTGTTGCTCACGCATGCTGAGCATGTTGTTCACGAGAACCCATAAAATGATGCCCTACCAAATCTAAAGAATTTTTTTTAAGAAGAAATGAAATTAAACAATTTTGTAAATGAAGGTTATATTTTTCTATTCCTCGGTATAAGTAATACTAAAAAACGATACACCACGTCCTTTATGTAACCCCCTAACAATGTGTGTGTTAAATTGCATGATGATCGGTTCAGTCCTTGATACGTGCACGCGTGACAAACAAACTTACATTCGGATTTATTAAGTTAGGATTACAAACAGTTGTTTTTTAAACTCGTACTTCATAGTCATTTTACGTATTTGTTTGGTGTATTTTGTATCTGTATGTAGTCTCATTTTTAGTCTATAAAATAATCCAACACTTGTTAAAAAATGACAGTATGAGTATCTCTCCTCTCATTGCTCTCATCATAGCTCCATACTCTTTGATTTTTGATATTATCTGTCAATCAACATGATCTATGGTCATAAAAAAACTGTCATCACCGTATAAGGTTGTTGATAGGTTATTGATGACAGCTGATGGCTAGGCCTGTTGTGTTTAGTATCTTGATTTTTCGATTTCGATACTATTTGTGAGCTGTTTACTCGCTGTTGTGATGTGCTGTTCGTGATGTCTCATATCTTTTCTTAATTATTGCTTCTCTTAAGTTAAACTTTTCCTCTTTTAAAAAAGTTTCATATAGTGATTTACGTGAACAATGACTGATTCAATGATTGCGAAAGACACTCTTGACAAAAATCTTGAAGACTTGGAAATACAGGAAGTTTTGAAAAATGGCACAGACTTACGAGAATACGCATTACAAATTGACAAAGGCATCAAAGAAGCTGAGAAAAATTCAGTAGCCGATTATTTAAGAGAGAGTGAAAATATAGCCTCTCTGCATGGTCAGATTGAAGAATGCGACGGTATATTAGCTCGCATGGAAAGTATGTTATTGGTGTTCCAAGTACGTACATATAAAAATTTATAAAGCTCAATAAAGGTCTGTGTAAGTCTTAAATTTAAGGGGGGCTTACGGGGAGGGGGTGGGGGAGAATTGGGGGAGTCCTCCTTTCCCCCACATCATTCCCATTGACAGAACAATCTCCGTCCCTGAGAAAATTGAAAAATAAAATTTCATAAACCTAACATTTACAACACCTTAAAGTTGCTTTTGATTCTCGGCAATTGAATCTTTAATTCAAGTGATGTTTGATGTAATCACTGAAAAAAAACTCAACCCAATTCTGACCCACCCCTGACTTAAATACCCGGCGCAATGTCTCTAACTTTCTGAGTTTACTCACACATATAAACAAGGATAGAGGAATACTGAAGAACGTGTGAATAGACAGTGTGAAAGATAACATGTGTAAGAAGGGTGTGAATTCAGATATAGACGGCTGATAGAGGGATATGGAAGAGAAGTACCTTCTGTGCCAACTGCACATAGGTGAAAAAAAGACAGGAGGATCATGACACACAGATATAACTACATTTTTTTTTCTGGTTATAGTCATGAAGAGACCTCTAGTTACATACTGCCTCTATGAAGATTAAATGAATTTATCAATTCTACAAATCTACCCCAATTGTATTATGGAAAGTATTATTAATTAAATATTGCCTTTTTGTCATAAACATTTGTAGCAATAAAAATAAAAAAGCAAAGTATAATAAATCTCATATTCAAATGAGTAAATTCATAAGTAATGTTTTAAGAATTTGTACTGGTGTCTCTTGTTTGTTGTCTCTACGTTTGGTTTTTACAGAATGATTTAGGAAGTATAAGCAATGAAATCATCAGTTTGCAAAAACGGTCTGTCAACATGTCAGTGCAACTTTCAAACAGACAAGCCCTCAAAGGTCCACTTTCCTCGTTTATAGAAGACATGGCTGTATCTGAAACGCTTATTTTGTAAGTTCTAAATTTTTTTCTAACTAATTATTTGTTTTAAACAATTTTCAAAAGTGATAAAACTACAGTTGTAGAAATGATTGCATGCAGTAGTTTAACAGTGGTAGAGCCCGCAACAACAACATCTGTTGAAAGAATGGGCCGGCTCGACCAGTGAAATACCACAACCTCACAGAAAACAGGCATGAAGTAGAAGTACTCTGCGTTTCGTCTGATGAGTGAGGTGCCGGAGGCCTAATTACAGTCCTCTTCCCCTTCCCACCCTTTCCTTATAAGGATAGCATGGGAACGGGAAGAGGATTGGACGGGGAGAAGGGGTGGGGAAAAGGAAATATCCTTTTTCCTGTCTATTCACTACTCTCTCCATCAAAGGCAGGCAACGCATCCGCAACACATTTGCTTGTTGCGGATGTCTATGGGTAGCGCTCACAGAACATCAGGTGATCCGCTTGCTCGTTTGCCACCTTGTACCATAAAAAAAAGTCTGTTTGTTGCTGCATGAACTGGCAAAATTCTTTATAGAATGTGCTTGTTATTTTAACACTGTGTGTGGTGTATAGTATCCTTTTACCTAACCACTTATTGACAACTGTTAAAATGTTTCCTTCCTCTGAATCAAATTAGCTGGAATTAGCTGATTACTTTACGCCTTAACTTGCTTAACATTTAAATTGCACTTTCCAGTGGCATTAACAATGTTCCTGTAACTGACAAAGAATTCATGGTCCAGTTGGCAATATTGAATCAAAAGATTAACTTTGTTAAAGAACAAGATTTTAAAGAAACAAAGGCCTGCCATGATGTAAAGGATGTGCTAGAGAAGCTCAAAATAAAAGCCGTTGCAAAGATAAGAACATATATCCTAGAACAGATATATAAATTTCGTAAACCTATGGCAAACTATCAAATACCTCAAAATGCAATGCTGAAATATAAGTTTTTCTTTGAATTTGTATTAACTAATGAACGAAATGTTGCTCAAGAAATATGTAATGAATATATTGACACACTGAGCAAGGTCTATTACTCTTATTTTAAATCATATGCATCTAGATTAGATAAACTTAAATACGAAGAAGTACCTACAAAAGATGATCTCATGGGAATTGAAGATGGATCTAAAGGCGGATTTTTTCAAAAAACAAATCTGAAAAACAAAAGTACTATTTTTACAATTGGGAACCGTGGCGATGTGCTTGCCCAGCAGTTGGAAGCTCCTATTATTGTCCCACATTCACAGCAAAAGACAAAAGTAAGTGTTAGAAATGATAATCTAAATTAAATCATAAACCAATGGAAAAGGTAATCCAGTAGAAAGACATTAATAGATTGTGCAAAAGCATTAGGAACTTTATCATTAGTCACCCAAACAGTATTTAATATACTTCGTAATAGTAAGCGCTAAAGAGATTTTATCTGCAGTGGCCCAACAGAGCTATACAGTCCACAAACACTTCCTTAATTACACTTTAAAAATTATATTTTGAATACAATTATATAATTTATCTAATTTTGGTGTTTATTTTTACTTGTTACCATTTATAACTTTATTGTACATTTTAGTGACAAATATTCTAGTGCACTTAAATAATTAAGTTTTTTTTACTTTGTAGTGTTATTACTTAATTTTTTTACAGTACTCCTATGAAGCATTGTTCAGAAGTTTGCAATATGCACTAGTGGATAACAGCTGCAGGGAATACTTATTTAATACGGAATTTTTTCATGTAAAGGCCAGCCATGCTCAAGAGCTTTTTGATCGAATATTGGGAAAAACACTGTCATTGCTTGTGGTTTGTAAATATATTTTTTTTATTATGAGTGCATACACTGATGCATAATCAGTTTTAATTCTGTATATTTTCAGAAACATGTAGAAAACTATGTACTGGAATGTTATGATTGCCTAGCACTATTTCTGTGCATACAATTAATAAACCGGTATAAATGGATGTGCCACAAACGAGCTGTACCTGCTTTGGACAGGTAAATACAAATATTATGTATAAACATTTTTTATACCTTTCATTATGTTATTGTTATATCTTGTTTCAGTTATTGGGATTCACTATTGAGTGCAATATATCCCAGATTAGAATATGTTTTGAAACTAAACATCCAGAGTGTGAGAGAATGTGATCCTGCTAAGTTGTCGAACAAAGAACTTGGCCCCCATTATGTAAGTAGTCTGTTTTGAATAAAAAAAGTCTTTATTTTTCTTTCAATAAAATTCTGTATAATATACAATATTTAATGTATCACTGTGAGGATACCCTGAAATGTAGTGGTGATATGAATGCAAAACACGTTTCTGTATAAGAAATATCACAACTTCCTCAAGTTGTATCTATGAGATCTTGTCAAATGTATGAGTATATCGTCATTTTTTTCGTTTGCCTTGAGCAGAAACTTAGAGCAGTTTCAAAACTAAATTCATTTTCAGATAACCCGGCGATATGCAGAATTTTCTGCCGCAATGTTAAGCTTGAGCGAACAGTTCCCATCCGAACAACTAAATAATCTTTTATTACTTTTACAAGATGAAGTCCATTGTTTCTTGTTGAAAATGGCAGCAGAGTTCACGCAGAGGATTCAACAGCTTATTTTTCTAATAAACAATTATGATATGGTTCTAAGTATATTAATGGAAAGAACCAGAGACAACACAAAGGAGGCGGAAAGTTTCAGAGAACAATTACAGGCTAGAAGTACAGAATATGTAGAAGAAATATTGAGCCCGCATTTCGGAGGTCTAATGCAGTTTGTGAAGGAAGGCGAACAGTTACTTGAAAGTGGAAAAACAAGTGAATTAGCAAATTTGGAAAAGAAATCTATGTCCTTAGTGGCATCATTTACAGCAGGCTGGAAACAGAGCCTCGAAGAAATTCACAGAGAGGTCCTCGTATCGTTTCCGAATCTCGTCACAGGATCGGGACTTTTGCAAATGGCTCTCACCAACTTTGTACAGTATTACCATAAGTTTGTTAAATTATTAACTCCCAATGCGCGCACCCAGTTAGTCAATATACATGTGATAATGGTCGAAATAAAGAAATATAAAACAAATTACTAACTTATTTAACTTAACATCAATAGACATAAATGTTGTTTTGTAAAAGATATTTATTGTGAAATTTTGTTGTTTTCTTGTAATTGAAATTAGTATGTAAGTGACTTTAGAAGTATATGATTAAAGGATGAAAATAAAAATATATTTAAAACCTAATTGTTTATTTTTTTAAATCCTATATAAATCACAGAGAATATAGTTATAACTGAATCGAGGCTTTTATTTTTACTTCTGACCTTATCCCGCTCTGAAACACCGAAATTTGCTCAGAAAGAGTTAATACGTGAATATGACTTACAAATTTACAACAGAGTGCTTGATACCTTAACACTATTTTTCAACCTATATTAAAATACACCAGTGTAAACATAAAACATCGAAGACACAATTACCGTGGATTTACACTGCCGAAAACATATTGTCATCTCAGGTTTTTCTGAGAAAGATTATCTATCCAACCTTGTATCGCGACACGATTTTAGGCCAGTGAAAACCCATGGTTCGACAATCAATGTGTTTTTACAGCAATTTTCCTACCTATATTGAAAAGGTAACCCAGTACCTCAATGGGTAACTGTACAAGTATTACAAGTAACCTAATTTTTATATACATTATAGCAGTATAAACCAAATGGTAAATAAAACTGGCTATCAAATTACAATTTTTTTTAACATTTCTTGTCAATTGTATTAAAAACGTATTTTAGAATTCAACATATTTTATATGCTCTGCTAGAAATACAGTATATAAATCGAGAATGGTTGCATAAATCCTAAAAAGTCTCTTCTATGCCAATGATCAAATCTTATTTGCATCATGAGAAGAGGACTCAACAAATCACTGGAAGGGTAAATGCATTAATAATCGTAGATAGAAAGTAAGACAGTAATTGATGACTCTTAAAATTTAGAACACAAGTAGACGAGTTTCCATATTAAGGCGTGCAACATAATATTAGAAACTTATCTACTACAAATTACTGCAGAGCATAAAATGGGGCTACAGGCAAAATAGTGAAGTGAAAGAAGAAAGAGAAGAATAAACACAGTAGTAGAAATTTGGCCTTTTAGAAATATGCCCGGTTTCTAGGATTAGAAAAAATATTATAATATTAAAAGTGTTGCTTGACAGGATATTGTGACTAGAATGCTTAAAAAGAGCAACAAGTTAATTTATAATGCAAAAGTCGTAAAGTCGATATGAATGAACTTACATATATCGGCCAGACTACTCGTATACGACATCAGAAGTGGGATGAGCGGCCAGACAAACGGAAATGCAAGGGTACATCGAGTTTTGAAGACAACGGCAGCGTTCTACTCGGTTTAAGAAAAAATTGGTTCTAAAACGATCAGATTATGAAAGGAGAAATTGTAAGTATGAATTCAGCAAGCGAGCCTTGCAGCGAAAAGAGCGTTACATGTTTAATTTATAAGTAGTACCACCTTTGATCAACTAACATGCCTAAAAGTGGAAGTAGCGGGAGACATGCGTCAAGAAGGTGTCAAATTGGGATATGCCAGCTTTACCCTACACGACCGTAATTGCTTATCTATATTTTATTAAATATAATGTTTGCTGCTATTACCAGCCAAAATATTTGTTTGTCAATAAGTGGTTGTGCAGCAAAACTAATGTTTGAAACAGACACATGTTCTTCCAAGAAATTAATGCATGCGTCCATGTCCCTAAGTCTTTAAATATTTTTATTTTAAATATATAATTTGTGGCGAGAATACACATTATATTTCAAGGCATTTATCACGCTAAATTAACTTGCTATTTATGTTGCTAGGCAAAACCCGTATTATCTGATCATTTAAACGCAGTAAAATTACAAGAAACCCACTTCTATTCGCGAAAACCCTTAATAACTCTGGAACCACTTATCGGATCGGTATAAAATTTTAATGGGAACAATACGTAAACAAAAGCTATCGTTTGCAAAAAAAATGAAATCGGTTCAGAAATGTCAAGGTAACAAAAAAAGAGAATGGGGATAAAAACTGCCTTTTGCTCACTTTAGATGTCGCTACTATTGGATGTAAACTAACCCAACTATCTGTCTATCTTCATACAAAATATTAACACCGAAACACTTTATTTTCTTATGATAACACGCTGTGTAAAAATTGCAAAAATATAGGAGTTCATATATTTTTTAAAGGTCTTTTGTGAAGAAAACTGTGGGAGAAGGCTGTTTTCGAAGGAAAAACTGGAAGAGGCATCTCTTTTTCTTAATTCGGCTTTTAGCTCAGGTATATTCCGCATTGATTTCATTTTCTGTTAATAATATGAAAAAATATCGTCGCAAAACAAAAACAAACAAAAAACAATGGCGAATGGAAGGAACACTCAACAGTCGCTGCATCTGATTTGAGCTTTGAGTTTTTAATCCAATTGAGAGCCTTCTACTTTTTTTTTAAGTTGGTTAAAAAATTACTGATTACAAACGAGCGCTTAGACGGTAAACTGTACACAATAAATGACAAAATTCTTAGAGTTTACACTTAAAAAAAATACTTCCTACTACTTTGGTCTTACAAATGTTACATGGGATTAAATTTAAAAACACAATAATTTTTACCTAAATGTGTTTACAAACATGTTTGTACAACAATGTTTCACAAACATACTATCTACCTATTGTATAACCCACGTCATCTTGAATCGATAATTAAAGTTATCGGAACACACAATTGAGTTCAATAACTTCGTAAATCGTCTTCATAGGTTATGACGACACTTCGTCATCATCTTATAGACGAATATCGCACGTTGACCAATATGGATAAGTTTTCATAACTTTTGATGCAAAGCCACATAAGGTAAAACCAAATATAGTTATAACTTATATAAAGCCATTTTGCGCATAATTAGTCTTACAGACAGACAGTATGTCTAATAAAAAAAATATCATGTGTAAAAATTGAAATCGCATACCAATCCTTGCAGAAAAATTATCATGCGCAAAAATTGAAAACGTATTCCAATGCTTGCAAAAACTAAAACATTTTAATTTTTACCGTTAAATTAACTTTTAATGTATCTCACTAATTGTTTAGTTAATTAAAATATTTACATTCCTTATATCACGATGTTTACGTCAACGAAATCTTCGATAGTATGTGTTTCCATACTTTAGCCGGCTTCTCTCTGACGTAGTCTTTCAACAGCTGTTCCAGTTCGGGCGCCACCTGCCGGGGGCTCCAGGCGAACAGCGCCTGGTTGACTCGGGACGGGTTGTGCCGCCTCATGTACAATAGACTTGTGAAAATAGCCTCTTGCATCCTGGGCTTTGCTGTAATAACACAAAAGTTATTGCATAGTGAATGCTCCACTTTAAATAGTGAATTATTATTATTATTATTAGCAGTTAAATAATGAATTATTATTAAATGTACATAAGTCTTTAATAATAATTCATCACTTCATTGAGAAAACAGAAGTGCACTGGACTTGGGCAGCATAGGCCTTCGGACCTTTTGGCGTTCTGGCAGTCAACAGAAACACCAAAATTTCGACCGTTCCGGTAAAAAAGACGAGATTGATTCAAAGACTAATAAGAATCTCTGGGATTATTATCTTATTAACTACCGCAAACTTGATCAAATCGTCGGACCATCTTGTATAAGTCAATAAAACAACAGTACATTATAAAATATGTGTTTAAAAATGTATGTTACCATTATGATCCAACATTTCTATGAGCTGATTTAAAACAACTTCGCAATGCACTCTCATGTCATTTGGATAGGGCTTGAGCAGTGCGCCCAGGATTGACACACAGAACTCTTTCACTTTAACTGGTACATCTTCTCGTTCTATAATAGGCTGGATCATATCTTTGATTATATTCTTTTGGCTCCAATGAGGACCTCTGCGTTTAGCAAGAATTATTAATGCCATTCGAAGCATTTTCTTTTCGACCGGAATTTCTGTGAAAATGACAGAAAAATATAAGCCGATATATCTTTTAACCAAACTATGTAAAAAAGTTGAAACCATAGTATCATGTTTTTGCACATTGCTACTTAAGTTAAATTATAGGTTATGTGCGTGTAATACATCAGTACATTACTAGAAAAATGTAACATAACGTCACACGTACCACGTATCTCTAATAAAGCGTTCTTGAACATTTCCAGCATCTTAGATTCTGTCCACTCTGTGACTTGGTAAAAATATTTACGGCTCAATGTGTCTCTGATTTCTTGAACTCGGTTGTATCTATCCTCACATTTGAAGAAGTGTAAGAGATAAATTAAGCACATAACTAATGGGCTTTTTGCTGTAAAAAAAATCATTACACGATATAGATTACATAGAGACGAGTTTAAGATATGTTAAGTGTGGTCAAGGAGACCAAATAAAATCATCATGTTTTTGTTTACCTTTTTATATAATTGATCTCTAATTCTTTAACTAATAACAGACAAAATATAAATAAGATATGTATTACCTATGCCCATATGAGCCAATGGTAAAATATGCATCCAGACTTCCAAGCATTGTTTTATAAGAGCCACCGATTTGAACTGAATGCAGTACATGGCATCTAACATGAACAGACGAAGGCGACTCTTCGATCCAAAATATCTGCAGAGAATCGCATAGAAATGGGATAGACTTTCCACCGTTCCAAAGTCTGGTGTATGATTCAACTGGAATAGTGTGAACTCTATGCTTTTCAGGATGGTCTCAATAATGTTCACTGGGGCCCAATAGACTTGTAGCTGTTTTAATATATAAAGTAGTACTTGTTCAGGTTTGGTCATCAACGGTGCAGGCGGGGCGCTCACTTTCTTAAACAGTTCGTCTTTGCGCGCAGGCTCTTTCAAATATTTCATAAGCCCAATCACAAACAATGTCTGGTCCAATGTTTGTATTTCGTCAACGAAATTATTCATTGCATGCTTTGCTTCATTATAGGGTACTGATATAATATTTCCAATGCCTTCTTCCAGTTTCTGAGCGATCATATTAGTTTTAGCTTCTGAAAAACAAATAACAATTATGAGAGTTTTTAACGGACTTCTTGTTAATACTTATACAAATCATAAAAGTTTTTTTTTTTATGGAATGAAGCAATCAAACCCATGGTTCACATAGTATTACTTTGAGATGGCAGAAGAGGGAAGTAGATGACGAAAAGGAGAAAAAAAACTAAGTTAGTATGTACTTTGTTGGGGTCAGGTGTATCCCCAGTCAACCAATTATATTATTTGTCAGATAGTATTTAGTTAACTTGTACCTACCATTTCAAACATCAAACAGTGCTACATATGGAGGACAAATTTCGTAATAAAACATACCTGATATTTTCTTAGCGTGGAATTTAACTGAACTTCTTGCGTATTTTTCTAACATTCTACACAAAATGCGGTCTTTAGAGTGCACTGTTTGTTCTAATACGCGCGTTTGTTTTTCATTGTTTTCAGGTAATTTTGTTCCATTGAAGACATCCAGGTCATTGTAACTAACAATTTCCTTACTACAATCAGAATCCTTTGTTACCAAGTTATTCTGGGAACAAGACAAGCGACTTGACGTTCTTCTATCGACAATAGGCTTTGGATTTTGGCTTATTAGCACTCCTGTATTAGTGTTAATAGTATTATTCATGCTCAATTCCACCATGGTTGATCCTCGTAGCAATCTTTTAGGTGTACTTTCAGATCTGTCAGATGCACAACGTTTGCGCCCCTTGCGAATAGGACTCTTTTCAGAATTTTCGTCTTCTTGCAGCGACGTATCGAACAAGTCGCGTTTGCTGTCAATCTCTGAACTAATAAAAAGTTCTGAAGACAACCGTTTCCTTCGACTTCTTGTAATTACCGATGGTGAAGTAGGAGTTTCTACAGTTACGTGTGTGTCCTTCTGGACAGAAGTATCATTAATTTGAGGAGTAACGTCATTTGTTTCAACATCATTCTGTGGAGACAGATCATTTAGAGTATCCTTGCTTATATAACTTACCATATCATCGCATTTTGACAGTACAATATGTACTTGCTTGCATTCATCGCTTCGTTTTAAGGCTGTGACAACAGATGGTTTTATTATGGTTTTATTTTTTTCTTTATCTCTTAATCCAGCCATCAATTCGACAGCTTTTTTATAAGCGGCTTTATTATCTAAAATTGATTTAGAGTACTGCTCTGACATTTTCTTCTTTAAAATCTGTCGTCTCTTCCTATCTTTTGTAATTGGTGGTGTTAATGCTCTTCGAATCTTAGATTTTGGAAGTAACTTTCTCTTCAATTTCTCTAATTTAGTCAATTTAATTGCCTTTTTAACTTTTTGTGTAGCTTTTATTGGCGATTTAGATAAATTTTCTTTGTCAACGTGCATGTTACTACTTTGGCCCATATTATGTTCATGATTTTGTTCTTTCTCAACTTCAAAGAATTTTAAAAAATCTGTATTTAAAGTTGGTTCGTTTTGATTAATCACTTGGACTTGGTCTGATATGTTTTCCTTTGGCTCATTTAAGATCGGATTATTACCTAAAGTATTATGGTTATCACAAATTTCAATTGATTGTAAAATAGATGTATCTAAAGCAGGTTGGTTTTTATTAACTACTATTTCGCGTACATCGTCTGATACATTTTCAATTGGACTATTTAATGTCCGGTTATTT
This sequence comes from Papilio glaucus, assembly GCA_000931545.1. NCBI lineage: Eukaryota > Metazoa > Arthropoda > Insecta > Lepidoptera > Papilionidae > Papilio > Papilio glaucus. Next base: position 646,189 of record JWHW01027266.1, read on the forward strand.
TTTTCACGGTTTTCTTTTTCACCCATTTTAAATGATTTTATATTATCTGTAGATATGGTGGGTTGGTTTTGATTAACTAGTGAATTATGTAAATCGTTTGATATATATTCATATGAAGTATTTAAGGCCGGAACATTTACGGAAGACGTATCCAACGGAGTCGAAACGTTCATTACAAAATCATTAGATCCTTGGGGATTATCATGTAGATTATTATTTACTAACACTCCCCTGCTTTTCATTAACCATGTCATATTAAACATAGATTTTGCAATATCCTGAAGAGTTGACTGTAAGTTTTCATTTTCCTTCTTAAGTTTTGTCATGTCTTGGCATCTGTAGCATGGAGATATTTCACTGTTACGTGATTTTTTTGGTGTTTTCGGTATGGGTGTTATGAATTCACAATCTAATCGCATATTTCTTAAAATAGCTTCGACCTCACAGTCAAAACAGCTATCATTCAGTTTTCTACTATTATTAAGTTCTAGACATTCCACCTCACACGATAATCTACCAAAATTAGTTCCATGATCATCAGAAACAATATTATCAAATTTGATTGGACTGGTTGCTATTTCACGCTGTTTAATACATACAGTGTTTATTCCAATTGTTTTTATTTTTACAATATCATTAGCATTGTCTGTGAAAGTGGTGTTTTTAATGGATATTTCATCGCGCAATCTGTTAGGTATGCTGTCTGTAAAAGGTATGGGGCTGGTCGCCATTTCTACCAGTTTGCCTTGTACTGTAATAGGACTAGTAGCTATATCAGAAGAGTTTTTCTGTTTTTTTTCATTGTCCAATGAACTATCAGTGATAAAACTATCACCAAATAAACATTCTTCTATTATATCTGAATCACATAAAGATACATTATCATTACCTTCATTGACTCTATCATCTAAATTTTCCTGTACTGTATTTGCTCCATTAGCGTCATCAGTATATGTTTTATCTTTTAGAGATATAGCACTCAATGAAATATCTCTAAGATTATCTTGGCTGTTTTCGATTTCAGAGCAGGCGAAAGGTTCATAGTTTTTATCATTTTTATTGGTCATTTGTACTAGATTCTCCTGCAATGAATTTGGCAAGTTATCTTTATTATCGTTATTTTTCTCTTCTTGTAATCTGTCACTTGATGGATGGTCACTCACAAGTTCAATAAAATAATTTTCAATATCAGAACAGGCTGTAGGTTTAGAGTCCTTGCGTCCATTCTTTATTTTTGTTTGATTTTCTTGCACTGGGTTGGATCCATTACGTGTTTCTTTTTGAGATCTTTCACTTAATGGATTACTATTATTAAAACCTTTATCAATTTCCGAAGAGGCTAAAGGTGCACAGTGTTCATCTTCATTGATTATTTCAATCACATTTTCCTGCACTGTGATGGGGCTAGTACCTATGTCAGCGTAGATCTTCTCTTTCTTAATATTACTTAAATGACTACAATTCATACTCTCTTCCTGTCTGTTTAAAGATTTTGTAATATCTGAAGAAGCATTATGTGTATTGATGACTTCAACTCCTTCCTCCTGTATAGTAAGAGGACTAGTAGCAACATCAACATAGTTTTTCCTCTCTTTTGGTGCTGTACTTACTATGCTACATGGACTACTGTTTGGATAGTAATCTGGGCTGTTCAGACCCAATGAACTGAAACCCGAATCTTCACTATTAATTTCATTAACAGAATCTGAATCTTGGCGACCATTTACTAGTACTATTAACTTGCCACCTGTAAAAAATTAGACAAATGTTTACATAATTGATTGCAAGTGGGGATGTATATCATTTATCTTATTTGAAACTTTTAATTTATTTTCAAAAAGCCTTGTCCGTTATTCTGTTTCCATCCAAAATAAACATAGAAGAATACTTGTTAAAGCGTTATTTATAAAAAAAATATATACATAGCGCAACTTAAAAAATGTATGTATATGTCACCGACCAATTCTAAAGGCACTTTATAATCGGGCTAGGCAAATTCTAAACATTGTCAGTTTAACGAGTTATTGAGAATGTGCCATTTCTTTTTTAGGAATTTTACAAAGAGGCGACGTAAGGCAGGCGCATATTTATCCAATAGACATTAATGTCTTTGTCCACAAAATGAACTTTGTCATGAAAACAATTAAATGTCATTTTATTTTCAATTATTTTCGTAGCATTAGTAACTATTTAATTAATTACACAAGTTAGTCTTTTCCAACATGTTATGGACAATGAAAATTAACCAAAAGAATTTTAAACGTTTATCAACTGAAGACACTAACAATTATTTTTCACTGTCTTCAATTCCCACTCTTGTCAAAATAAATAGCAGTTTTAATTTTAGTACACTATGTAAATGTAATTTATAATTTTAGTTACTAATGGTGTGAAAATAATTGAAAATAACTTCATAAGAACATTTTGTGTGTTTAGCAACAGCTTGCCAGCAAAAGAAAAAAAGGGCCCCGGGTTAGGAGTTTCGACCAATTAGCGAGGACGTTTCGTTTTGTCGAACGACAT